>UCOH01011768.1:0-12985 GCA_900474275.1 Synergus japonicus | reverse complement strand
ATATATATATATATATATATATATATATGTTTAAGGGTGTTGGAGCCAAGTTCTAATCTAAAAATTCTATTTCTTCATTTTACTCAACAAACGTTAAGTTTGGAATTTTTTCGTTGTGTAGAATTAATCTATTTTTAATTAGAATTATGTGTACAGAGCGAAAAAATATTTATCTATGGTTTTCGTTAAGTAAAATAGAGAATGGAATTTTGAGCTCAACACTTGGGTCCAACGACCTTAATTATATAAGTTTTTACATCGGAATGTAAACTAGTCTTGGATAATATTCCATAAATTATATAAGTTTTTTAGAAATGAAAATAAATTTCGCAGATAATAATTTATAAATAAAGCATTCTACAAAATCGTCTCGATATGACGATTTATTAAATATCCTAAGATTTGTAAAAATTTAATAACTCACTCTTTAAGTTTTATTATTTATAAATGATAATTCGCAAATCCAACTTCAGTATTATAGTAATTAGAATTGTTCTAATAAGAGCGGAAAGTAAAAGAGTGTAAATATTGTTAAAGAATTTAAAAATAAAAAATATACGATACTTTGCATTGTTGCATTTTAATTTTTTTATTTACTCTTTTTAAACTTCTAAGTTCCATTTAACTATAGATGCGCTTTTATTTTAAATAATTTCAAAGAAGATAAAAGCAGCTATTTACAAAATTTTCTTTAATAACTTAATATGGAAAAATAGTGTTGAAAAGAGTTTTTTTCTCAAAAAATAGTTTTCATTTGAATTTATAATGAAATTTTAAAGCAGCCCGTACACCGCATGTGCGGCCTAAGATTTACAATCTGTTTTCCACTTCCGACCCCAAAGCAAGCTTGTCAACGGATCATAAAGATCTTCGAAAGAGAAAAGAGATGCCCAGAAGTTACATTGCCATATGTTGCTTTACGAATATTCTTTATTGCTCCAACCTTGATGTATTGCCAGAAAAAAACACTATCTTTATCATTATCGTAAAAAGAATTTATGGATTTAGAGTATTTTATTTAGTATATTATTTATTTTATTGTATCTATTTTATTTTATTTTATTTACAGTATTTTCTTTTTCATAAAATGCTAATTGTAGCTTGTAAGAAAAACTAGTTTATTTAATAAAATTATTCCTCAACTCTCAAGCATTATTATGTACTCAATTGACAAAAAATTTAAATATTTAAGTTGTAAACATGTCAATGTGTAATCCAATAACAAAGATACACAAAAAAAAAATATGTGGAGCCAATAAAGCGACCTATTTAACATTGAAATATTATATTCTGATTCTTGTATCATATTGTATTATATAGCAGACCAACCCGATTTTTAAGTTATTCTTACGAAATTCAAAAGAGTTTTAGGATTTTAAAAAGATTTCGTAGAATTTTAAGGCGTTTTAGGATATTTCATGTAATTTTAAAGGAATTTATGTAATTTTAAGAGACTTTTAAGAATTCTTAGCGATTTTAAAAAGGGATTCTAAATGTTTTGAAATTTGGAGAAATTTTAAGAGGTTTCTAAAAATCTAAAAAGATTTCAAAGAATTTCAGCAATTTCTAAGGTTTTCGTGAAATTTTAAGAAATTTCAAAAGGTTTGTAAGAGTTTTATAAAGTTTTAAGGAATTTTAAATGTTATCCTGGAATGCCAGGAAATTTTATGGAATTTTATGGGATTTCTAATAATTTTAAGTGATTTGAAGAGATTTTTCTGATCTTTAAAATAGTTTGTGAGAATTTTGAAGGATTTCATGGAATTTGATAAGATTTTTCATAGTTTTAAGGCTGATGGAAGAATTTGAAAATTCCTCATGTAGAAAAACTCAGATCCCAGGGACGCAACTAGCACGGGGTTCTGGGTGTCAGAACACCCAGATAGTAATTCGAGTATACCTACTTACAATATGCATGGTTGTCTAAATTATTAGATGGATAATACAATTCCACAATAAACGCACTTTTTGAGGGTTTTTAATCTATTCTTTTTGTTGTTGTTTTTTTTATTTATTTTTAATGTGTAGGGTGGCTCCCGACACCCACTGTTTTGAGACACTTGTTGCGCGCCTGTCTAATTCTGTCAACATATCTGATGCATTTTCAAATACCCTCTCAAAGGCAAAAGAGGGAAAATTTCTATGTTATTGATAGCAACAAATAGAGAGAAGAAATGTATCGAGGGGGCTTGATGATCAGTTCTTCGAAAACTCACTTTTATATTGACAGTTTTTACTTTCAAATTCCATCGCCCTTAACGAATTTTAAAGATATAAAAAAGGATTTTAAATGTTATCGTAAAATTTCAAGAATTTTTTAAAGTTTGTCAGAGAATTTTATGGAGAGATTTCAAAAGATTTTTACGATTATTAAAAGGTTTAGTAGATTTTAAATGGATTTCAAAGGCTATACATTTTTTAAGGGCTTTCAAGAAATTAGTCGATTTTTAAAAGATATTGTGGAATTTTTATGGATTTGTCAAATTTTAAAAAAATATTGTTTGAATTGTTAAGAATTTTATGTAATTTGGCGAGATTTCTAATGATTTACAGGGATTTTAAGTTTTTAGAAATTTCAAGACGTTTTTAGAAATTTTTAGAGACTTTCATGAATTTTAACGTGGATTTTAAAAGATTTATGAGTTTCAAAATTTTTGTGGAATTTTAAGGGATTTAAAAAGGTTTCCGGAATTTGAAATTCTGTCGTAGGATTTCAAAATTTTGAATAGTTTCTGATAATCTTAAAGGATTTTAAGGGATTTTACATTTATCATGTAATTTCTAGACATTTTAAGAGAATTCAAGAAATTTTAATGATTTTTAAAAGACATCGCATGTTTAATGATTTTATTAAATTTTATGAGATTTCTAATCATTTTAAAGGATTTCAAGAGATTTTTCTGATTTTGAAAATATTTTATGGAATTTAAAGGAATTTAAAACTTTTCAGGGAATTTTCTTAAGGAATTTCAGAAGATTTTTATGGTTTTTAAAAGATTTTATGAAATTTCGAAGGTTTTCGTGAAATTTTAAGGGACGAGGGCAAACAAACTTTTTCGAACGGTCTGCTTACCAGTTTTATTTTATTTGACCTTGAATTTTTAGTTTAAATTAAATTCTCGCAAGTTGGTTACTAAATATTTGAAATTGTCTATTAAGAGAATTTTTTTTATAGCTTTCTTGTTACAAAAGATTTTCCCGAGTTTCGTTCGCGAAAAATTTTTTTTTGCGCAAAAGTTAGTAACAATAAAAGTATAATATTACAACACGATCTACATTTTTCTTGTGAATTCTAACGTCAATTTTTTCATTTATAAAAGTACATTTCAGAAATATGATTTTGGAATATAAACATCGAATCTGTTGATAAAAGTATTAATTGTTTGTAAGCAAATAAAGAAAATTGTTCGCTCGAGAAGCCTTGGCTGGAATGTAAACCTCTGAATTTGGAAATCGACAATCCACGCATGTATTCCGTAATCTGATCGAATTACGGATGTGTCAACAATTAAAACGAAGAATATAATATGTTGCTGTATTGATAAATTCATAATTCAATTGATTTAAATAAAAATGCTTGAGAAAAACTATTCATAACAATATTTAATTCAATTTAAAATTCTTCGTCTTCATTTCAACTGCAGGCCTTGATGTTGACAATTGAAACGTGAAATTAATCACAACTTTTTCTGCGAAAGCATTTTATTTGTCATTCTATTTCATAAGTAATATAAATTAATATTTTGCAAAATTATAAAATCAGAAATTGTCTCGAATTTCTTGTGAAATTCATCATGCGGAAAAGAATTTGAAAATTGTGCGTGAAATATTTTTAAAAACAGAAGAATGCATAATATGTTTAGGCTTTGGTGCATGTAAAAACATGGAATCGAGTTCCTGAGCAGTGAAGGTCATGCGGGTGATCCGGTCCAAGTTTTTAACGTGTGGGGTTGAAGTCTCTCGGTTTGCTTCCGGGTTTGTGTACAAGTAAATGTAAACTTGGGATCACTGGACGTAAGCATTTTCGAGATTCCAAAACAGGAAAATGAAATTCTCCCTGAGATCGAGAGTATATCTGGAGCCCGATCATCTCATCTCATCAGAATAATTTAGACTTGTTCAAAATGAAAGGAACATTAGTGTTGCTCTTCTTAATCGTCGCTTGGGCGGCTGATCCCACATTTGCTGATTCTTGCGACTGTGAAGATGAGAAACCACCTTGCGAAATTGCAATCAGGGTAATTTTATAATTATATTATTTAATTTTAATTTAAAAAAAAAATTAAAAAAAAAGAATTTTTTTATTTATTATATTTATTATTTTTTTTTATTTTATTTATTTATTTACTTTTTTTTTACACATAAACCATAAATTCGATCATAAATTATATCAATAATACTATAATATTATTCGATATTCACTGAAGAACTCTTCTTTTCAGAAACCAGCAAGACATCGAAGTAGACGACCAGCTTTCAGACTAACCCAAGACTGTGGCCCTACGAGGACAATTCTTCCAATAATCAGGCCTTCACCCCAGCTAGTGTATGTTCATGCTCCATCACCCGCACCTGCACCCGCACCCCAACGAGTCTTCATTCATGCTCCAGCCCCAGCTCCAGCCCCAGCACCAGTTTATATTCCAGCCCCTGCTCCAGCACCTGCACCTGCACCAGTAGCAGTCTGGGTTCATGCTCCAGCCCCAGCTCCAGCACCTGCACCAGTTTTCGTTGCTTCAGCTCCAGCTCCATGTGCACCCGCTCCTGCCCCAGCACCAATTTATATTCCAGCCCCAGCTCCAGCTCCATGTGCACCCGCTCCTGCCCCAGCACCAATTTATATTCCAGCTCCAGCTCCAGCTCCAGCACCTGCACCAGTTATCGTTGCTTCAGCTCCAGCTTCATGTGCACCCGCTCCAGCCCCAGCACCAGTTTATGTCTCAGCCCCTGCTCCAGCACCTGCACCCGCCCCTCAAGTGATTGAGTGCGCACCCGCTCCAGCTCCCGCTCCTGCACCAGTTATTGTTGCTTCAGCTCCAGCTCCATGTGCACCCGCTCCAGCCCCAGCACCAGTTTACATCTCAGCCCCTGCTCCAGCACCTGCACCCGCCCCACAATTGATTCAGTGCGCTCCCGCTCCAGCCCCTGCACCGGCACCAGCACCAGTTATCGTTGCTGCAGCACCAGCTCCATGTGCACCCGCTCCTGCACCTGCACCAGCACCAGTTTATATTCCAGCCCCAGCTCCAGCTCCAGCTCCATGTGCACCCGCTCCAGCTCCAACACCAGTTTATATCTCAGCCCCTGCTCCGGCACCCGCACCTGCACCTCAAGTAATTGAGTGCGCTCCCGCTCCAGCCCCTGCACCGGCACCAGCACCAGTTTATATTGCAGCCCCAGCTCCAGCTCCAGCCCCTGCACCAGTACCAGTTTGGATTCATGCTCCGGCCCCAGCACCAGCTCCAGCACCAGTTTATGTCTCAGTCCCTGCTCCAGCACCTGCTCCCGCCCCTCAAGTAATTGAGTGCGCTCCCGCACCAGCCCCTGCGCCAGCCCCTGCCCCAGTTATGGTTGCTGCAGCTCCAGCTCCATGTGCACCCGCTCCAGCTCCAGCACCTCCACCAGTTTATGTTTCTGCCCCAGCTCCAGCTCCAGCTCCTGCACCAATTATCGTTTCTGCAGCTCCAGCTCCATGTGCACCCGCTCCAGCGCCTGCACCAGTTATGGTTGCTTCAGCTCCAGCTCCATGTGCACCAGCTCCTGCCCCTGCACCAGCTCCAGTTTATATTTCAGCCCCAGCTCCAGCTCCAGCTCCAGCTCCTGCACCAGTTATGATTGCTTCAGCTCCAGCTCCATGTGCACCCGCTCCAGCTCCAGCTCCAGCTCCAGCTCCAGTTTATATCTCAACCCCTGTTCCAGCACCTGCACCCGCCCCTCAAGTAATTGAGTGCGCACCCGCTCCAGCTCCAGCTCCAGCACCAGTTTATGTTTCTGCGCCAGCTCCAGCTCCTGCCCCTGCACCTGTTATGGTTGCTTCAGCTCCAGCTCCATGTGCACCAGCTCCTGCCCCTGCACCAATTTATATTCATGCTCCTGCGCCCGCACCCGCACCCGCACCACAAAGAATAATCGTCGCTCCAGCTCCAGCCCCAGCTCCATCAATACCTGTTTACGTTCATGCGCCTGCACCCGCACCCAGCCCCCAACAAGTTTTCATTCCAGCCCCAGCAGCTCCAGTCCGAAGGTAAAATTTTTTTTCTAGAAAGTTGAGATGACATAATTTATTACAAGTGGACTTTATAACAATTTTTTATAAAGATAATTTTTATTAAATTTTTGACATGTTAAGGCTATGTAAGACTTTCCCCAGGGTCTTGCGCAAGGGGGGCGGGCTTGGAGGTTCACACCCCCCTAAACAAATTAAAATTTAAAAAAAGATTTTTTTTTACATCAAAAACTATCGGTTGAAGGAAATTTGTTTATTCTAACATACTTGTACATTTATTGAATTATCAAATTGAAAATTTCTAAAAAAATAAAAGAAAATATGCTAACGTATGTTTATCTAGTCTTAAATTTTGATAAAAATAAAAAAAAATTTCGAAAAATTTTTTTTTTTATAAATGTAAATATTTAGGACCAGATAAACGCACCTTAATCCTTTAGCTTCAATTTTAGAAAATTTTCAATTTGATATCTCAATGAATGTAGAAGTATCCTTGCAGAAGAAAAAATGTCGGTAAAGTAGGGATCGGGTAAGTCTTACATGGCCTTACGGATGTTGGTGCCAAGTTCTAATCTAAAAATTCGACTTCTTCATTTTACTTCACAAATATTAAATTTGAAATTTTTTCCTCTCTAGAATTAGTCAATTTTTAACTAGAATCGAAAAACCGATTCTTGATTTTTATTTATTTTTTTATTTTTTCTTTCCCGTGAATATAGTTTTGAACGTTCAAATGAAGAAAATATTTTGTTTAAATTATATTTTATCCAGAAATATTGTGCCAACTAAAAATAACAATCAGGATTTCAAGTTTATTTCATTCTTTACTATTTTCAATGTAAATGAATCAATATTTAAAAAATTTTTATAGTTACAAATACAATCATTATAAAAATTCATTCATTTGAACGTTGAAAACTTTTCAATCATAATTACCTGTAATTACTAAACAAAAAAATTAAAAGAAAAAAAAATTCGATTTTGAAGTTAGATTTTTAATTCTTCGTTTTATGCAACAAGTATCGAAACTAAATATTTTTTCGCTCTGTATGCAGTTCTGTATTTTATAAAAGATTAGCGCTACAGAGCAAAAGAATATTTATCTATAATTAAAAAAATAAAATAAAATAAAATAGAAATAAAAAAAAAATTTTAATTTTTAAATTTTTAAATAAAAAAATAAAAAAATAATAAAAATAATAATAAAATAAAATAAAAATCTATAAAAATAATGAAAATAACATTTTTAACTTGTCATAAAAAAAAATACTTAAAAAAAACTTCTATTCTCTTTTACATGAATTATTTCTCTACCCACCTATTTCCATTGACTTATACGTGAACTATTTCTATTTTCAGCAGCGATGATTGTGTCAGAAGTTCTGGAAGATCTTCCTCCTGGAGACTTAGGCCCATTTACGTTCAAGCGTCTAGCGAAGAAGATTGCTCCTGTTAGTTCAGCATTCCAGAAACGATGACGACAATATAAGCCAAAAATCTGACGACTAATGATTTCCACTCAAAAATCTTTTCTTTTTGTCGCATGTTACATTTCAAAGATTTTTTGTGGAATTCTACATCATTCTGATTATCAAACGTTCACAATTATTTGTAATATATTGCGTGAGTGAATGTGATATTTAAATTTTAATATACGTCTTATTCAGGCCTGAAAATAAATATTTATCATCCCATTTTAAAAATAGTGTTTTGATTTTTTTAACATAATTGGGTATATAAAATTAGACCATGGAAGATTATTCCTATGTTCTTTTAAAATAGGTAATTTGAATTAATACTTACCAATCCTATCATCAAATTAAATAAAAGTAAAAAGATAAAACAAGATAAGTCGAAAATTTAGCTTTTAAAAATTAGATCACTATAAAATCACGACGGATAAATAAGATCAACTCTTCATTGACTAAATTCCGTCGGTTTTTTACTTGCTCAATTTTTCCAGGTCGACAAACATTCAGAAAATAATCAAAATAACCAAGAAGTTGATATAAAATTGATAAAAGACCTAAACGAGTTCAATCGCTCTTTCGATAATTTGATATCAGTAGATTGAAAAGAAGATCTTTTTACGGAAGAGATTGAAAGCAAGGATGTTGTCTGTTGAGGTCACGATTTTCGTGTCAAATCGTTTTGAGGTGTACGGGACCATGGAATATATTAAGGAGCTGAATTCACTGAAGAGCAAGTTTCACGGAGGTCGCAATGAACAATTGTTGGCTTCTATTCTTGTGCATCAGTTTCTTCCTGGTGATCTCGTTATGTCCGGACTGTCAAGGATATCCTGAAGATCCATACGAACATTCTTGTGCTCATGGAAAAAAGTTTCATCATCTTCGGAAGCGTCGTCATTTGGACCCTCAAGAATCCTTGCCTGGTTTCTCGAAGTTGAAGAACCATGGAAGGGTCGACCTTGAACCTGCTGAACACCAAAGTCCTCCAGCAGCTCTTGTTCGAAGAGCAGCTGATGAGAGGCTTGCGCCATGGCTTCCAAAACCCCAGGATTTCACAACCTCAGCGAATGCTCTACAATGTCCAGCTAGTCAGGTAAAAATTAATTAAAAATTAATTCACAGAGTTTTCCATTGCAATTTATTCTTTTATATACATATAAGAATTATTTTCTTAGATGATATATATTCATATATATACTAGCAAATCCGCAATAAATAAATAATCAAGTAATATCAAGCGATTTTTAAGAAATTTCAAGGAATTTCACCAAAATTTTTCAAAGGATAATAAATCGAAAATTTGAAGGATAATAAAGGCATTTTAAGGAATTTTATAAGAGTTATGGATATTTCTGAAATTAGATAAAGAATTACAAGATTTTATATTTAAAAAATTTAAATTCTCTTTTATTTTTTAAGAATTTAACTTAAAATAAAAAGGTATATCTTTTGCTAGTAGAAATTAAATTCTTAAAAATACTTAAAATTACTCAGTCCCATAAAGTCTCATTAAATCTCTTAAAATATCTGAAAATACACTGAAATTTTGTAAAATCTATTGGATCCCTTCAGTCTTTAAAATGACTCAATATCCAATAAAAAAATCGTATAATCCCATAGAATTACTTAAAATTCCATAAAGTATGGACAAATCCCTTAAAGTTATATAAAATCCTATGAAATTTCATGTAATTCTTTTAAATTCCTGACAATCCCATGAAATCGCGTTAAATTGCCATAAAATATCTTAAAATCCCTTTAAGCTCCTTCAAAATCTGGTGAAATTCCTTAAAATTCCTTAAAATTACTCAGAATTTCATTAAATTTTTTAAATTCTTAAAAATCCAATATAATTTCACCAAATACTTAAAAAATTTCTGAAAATAAATGTTCTTCAAATTACTTAATATCTCATAAAATATTTTTGAGTTATTTACAATTTCTTAGAATCTCCCAAAATATCATCAAATCCCATAAAATTACTTAAAATACCATGAAATCCCTAGAAATTCCTGAAAATCCAATGAAATCTCGTAAATCCCGTGAAATCCCTTAAGTCGTTAAAATAACTTAAAATCCTGTGAAACATTGTAAAATCTCTGAAAATTTCATAAAATTCCTCGAAATACCGTGAAATCAGTTAATATATTTCTAAAATCTCAATAAATTTCATAAAATGTCTAAGAGTTTCTCAAATTACTTAAAATTTCACAAAATATATAGTCAAATGCCTTAAAATTACTTTATAATCCTTTAAAATTTCATAATTTTTCCCAAAAATATGTAGGATTGGAAAAATTATGGGATTTCAAAAGTATGCAAAATACTTAAAAGATTTTAATTTTTTAAATATAAAAATTTGTAACTTCTACTATAATTTTTGGGAATCTTAATAAATTTGTAAAATCCTTTTAAATTCCTTAAAATTATTCAAGTTCCATTAAAACCATCAAAATATCTAAGAATCCAATTAAATTTTGTGAATATCCCTTCAAATACCTTAAAAGTTTTTAAAATCACTTAAAATTCGACAACATATCTATCGTTAAATCTTTTAAGATTTCTCAAAAACCCATGATCTCTTAAAATTGTTAAAAAAAACTAATGAAATTTCGTAAAATACCTTAAACCTCTTAAAAATCCTTAAAAATATTTAAAATCCCTTAAAATATCTGAAAATCTAATAGAACTTCGTGAAAATCCTTGAAACAGCTTTAAAGTTTCTAAAATTACTTAAAATTACACAAAATTCCATAAATCCTTTAAAATTATTTAAAATCCGGTGAAATCTCGTTAAATACTTTCAATTGCCTGAAAATCCAATGAAAACTCCTTATTAGATTTTTAGATTCTTTAAATTTCTTTCGATTCTATATAACCTCGATAACTGGTAAAATTCCTTAAAATTTCTGAAAGTCAGAATAAATTTCATAAAATCCCTTGAATTATCGTGAAATCATTTAATATTTCTAAAATTTCAATAAATTTTCTAAAATTCGTATTCTCTGCCTTAATGATCTTTTTGAAAACGAAAATAGTCTGAAGATTGTTTTCAAATTCGATACATTCACACAATTCGCGCCGTTTCTAAACCAATTAGGTTTTCGACAACAATGTGTTCGATATATTGATAACATACTTTTTTAAGATAGGGTAAAATAATGTATAAATATACACTCAACTTCCCCAATAGTAATGTTCCCAAATGTTCCAAATAGTAAAGACATTTTGTTCCCAATAGTAAACAGAATATTTCACAATTAACACTTGATAACTACTGCACATGCATTGCGATCGGCATCTGAAATTTGAGGAAAGGAATTTTTTTTACTATTGGGAACGACTCTGGTATCGACTTCTTTACTATAGGGGAAGTCAAGTGTATGTATATATAAATATATATAATGTATACATATATACACAAACTATAAATTCATATTTCACGATTGCATATTAACATAAATGGTTACATACGCGAAACTTTCTATGAAATTTTCATTAAAAGTATTGTTGATATAAAGTTTAAAATATTTTGTATATATTAAATTTTTTTCAGTTCAAATTTTGAACTAAAACATAGTTATTTTTCACAGATTGTCCAAACTCCCCTGGAAGTGAGTAAACGACACGCTGACACTTCGGCACCCCAAATGGAAGAAACTGTAAATAAAGCATTGAAAGATGCCACTCAATTGTATGGCTCACTTGTAACCACACTAAACAATTTGCGCGAAGAAGTTTCCGTGGGACCACAAACTAAATCTACTTCAGTAAATAACCAACAACAATCTCCGGAAAGTGGGTCACAAGTACTGCAAGCAATTGCAAGCGACCCTGGTAGCATTCCTGATGCTCTTCAGGCCTCAGTACCAACGCAGCAAATTGGTTCTTCTTTACGGAACTTAATGGATTCATCAGTGGATGTAATGCAACAACTACAGCAATATTTAACACAAAACAATGCCATAGAAAGCATGATAAGTCGTCCTCAAAGTTCTGACAGCCATGGACCCTCCGCTCCCGGACCTTGTATATGTCTTCCACGTTTTCCAAATTCTTCAAATGGTCAATCGAAGCAGCCTACGGGTGCAGGATCTTCAACACCCTCTTCCGGAAATACAGGCAGAACAACTGATTCATCTAATCAGGGTTCCGGAGTTCCAGGTGGAGTGGGTGTTTCAGGAACTTCCGATGGATCCGGATTTTCAATTGGGGCTTCTGGAACTCCAGGCGGAATGAGTGGTCCAGGAACTTCAGGTGGCCCCGGATCTCCAGTTTTCACTTTCGGGTCTCCAGGCGGAACAAGTGACCCATCAAATATGGGTGGTTCTGGAACTCTAGGCGGAACAGGTGGTTCACGAAATCCAAGTGGAACAAATAGTCCCTCTAATCCCGGAAGTCCAGGTATTCCAGGAGCATCAAATGGCCCGGGTTCTTCAGGTGGAGCAAGTGGGTCATTAAATTTGGGTAGTCCAGGAAATCCAGGCGGAATGGGTGATCCAGGAACTTCAGGCGGACCAAGTAGTTCAGGAACTTCAAGCGGAACAAGTGGTCCATCAAATTCCGGGAGTCCAGGAAATCTAGGAGGAACGGGTGGTCCAGGAACTTCAGGAGGATCAAGTGGCTCAGGTACTTTAGGTGGATCCGGATCTGCAACATGCACATCCGGGTCTCCAGGCGGAACAGCTGATCCAGGAAATCCAAGCGGAACAAGTGGTCCATCTAATCCGGGTGGCTCTGGAACTCCAGGCGGAATGGGTGGTCCAGGATATCCAAGCCGAACAAATGATCCTTCTAATTCCGGAAGATCAGGTATTCCAGGAGGACCAATTGGCCTATCAAATCCCGGTAGTCCAAGAAATTTAGGCGGAATAGGTAGTACAGGAACTTCAGGAGGACTAAGTGGTTCGGGAACGTCAAGCGGAACAAGTGGCCCATCCAATCCCGGTAGTCCAGGAAATTTAGGCGGAATGGGTATTCCAGGAACTTCAGCTGGACCAAGTGGCCCAGGATCTTCAAACGGAATAAGTGGTCCAGCAAATTCCGGTGGTCCGGGAAATCTAGGCGGAATGGGTGGTCCATCTAATTCAGGTGGTTCTGGAACTCCAAGCGGATCCAGTGGTCAAGGAAATCCAAGTGGAACAAATGGTCCCGCTAATCCTGGAAGTCTAGGTATTCCAGGAGGACCAAGTGGCCCAGGATTTTCAGGCGGAGTAAGTGGCTCATTAAATCTCGGTAGTCCAGGAACTTCAGGAGGATCAAGTAGTCCAGGAACTTCAGCTGGACC
>UCOH01011767.1:21890-38904 GCA_900474275.1 Synergus japonicus | reverse complement strand
GGATAGAAGTGTTTTACAATAAATATGCCTTTAGTGGTTAGGAAATAGTAAACAAACAAACTGTAAGTGGCAGAAAATCAATATTGCAATCGAACTTTATCGAATCAGCTAACTTCCGCACATGCGCAGCTAGTAGTTAATGAAGGCGTGTTACACCAATGAATTTTTCTACGTTACACCAATCCTACTGTTTTAATGTTTACGGAAAATATGATTATTTTAATGTTAAAAAAACGTTTGGTTCTGAAAGTTGTAATCTCCAAGTATGTGATACAATGGTTTTTATATTTTTTTAAAATCGAAAACACATTTTTTAAGAGGTGTACACCAATGAAAATTTTGTTGTCCAAGTGTACTTTCCAGTTTTAATATCGGATTAAAAGAAAAATTTATCATCATTATACATTTTATCTTATAGAATCTTGTTCGTATCGTCAAGCTTAATATTTCTGTGTTTACAATTTATCTTTAACTATAATACTTTTTACAAAAAAAGGGTGTACACCAATGAAAACTATTTATGTCAAAATCGTGGGACCGACTTTAAAATTTATGCAAAACTATTTATTTGGCGTCCAAAAAATTTTTTAAATTAGATATTTGTACCTTCGGAATTCATAAACATAATACAATAGGCATTTTTTAGTTTTCTTTAGAAATAAATGGATAAAATAGTTTTATCCGCGCACAGATTGAGGTTGGGACAGTGTATAAACCGGAAAAGAATGACTTTTGAGGTATTTTCTTAAGAAATTAAATAAAATGAGAATAAAAATTAAAAAATTGTTTTCAGATTGTTGTTCAGAATGATAATAAGTATTTATTAAATAAATTTAAAAAATCAAAAAGAGCTCATTATAAATTATATAGTACTGGGACCTCAAGTTTGCCCACAATCTTACAATCACCCTTATATAATTCAGACTTAATTGACCAATGTTGATAATTATTCCACTAAACTAATAGAAATAATTTTTATAAAAAAATAATGAGAATAAAGCGTACAGAAGGCCGGTTTTATGAGAAATTGACATTTTTGGTTTTAATGTTAGTTTTCAAGGCACCGCACAGTGGCCCAGGAGACCCGGTTTTGTGGCCAAAATTCGATTTTTAAATCAAAATTCAAAAAGTCTACGAATTTGGCTGAAAGTAGGTATTTGGGAGTTTTTGCGGTCGTTGATTACGAATATGTAATCAAAAATTAAAAATTAAAAATGGCGGACTCAATATGGCGACGAAGCTTTTAAAAAATCTACGAATTTAACTAAAAATAGTCCTGAATTCAATACTACAAATAATTTTTTCAAATTCAAAAATCGAATTTTGGCCACAAAACCGGGTCTCCTGGCCCACTGGACACCGTGGGGGTGTTTTAGGGGCGTCAAACCCAAATGTGTGGTACATGAAATTCTTTGTTGGAGAATCCTCAACAAGCCTCTATAATCTCCCGTAACATATTTCGAAATCCTGAAAAGTTATTCTAAAAACCCCAAAAAGTGATTTTTCCCATGCAATTTACATGGGAAACTTCAAGTCAAAACCGGCACGTGTTAAAATCAAAAATCGTATTTCCCTAACGTCAGTAATACTACGAATGTAATAAGATTTTCTACGTTGTGCCTCTATCATCGAAACGAAAACTGATCAATCAGCATATAATCATCGTCAATAGTACTTCAATTAGTCTTGAAATTTAATTTACTTTAATTCACTTTTCGAATTCAAAAATCGAATTTTGGTCACAAAACCAGGTCTCCTGGCTCACTGTGGAACATATTGATAATAGAAAACGAAAATTATTGACCACAAAATATTGACAACAAAAAGTATTTTACAATAGACAAGTAAATTAAATTCCTCTAAACAGAAGCATCTCCATACTATTCTACTAACCCTACTTCATCACTACATACAAAATGTCTTGGAAAAACTAGATTCCAAAAATAATAAATAGTCATTTAAGGCTTACCTGGAATGAAGTCAGTCATGCTTCAATAGCAAGGCATTTCTCTTTTAATATATTCATAGATGCATCCATTAATCGTACGATGCAACTCTACGGAAAATAAGCACAGGCCACATCATCAAATGCAAAAGTTGCAAGAGTTACTTGGGTTAAGGGGCGAAAATTTAGCGAAATTTTGCTCGGCTAAGTTCACGGTATTAGAACACAGCGGCGCTTGCTATTAATCCACTCTAACTCGTGGTATTTTCGCAAATATGTTCGCATGCTTAGGGCAACAGCGCAGGTCTTGCTTAAAACTCATGAAATCTTTGGAAACAAAGCAAGAGGTGCCTACGATATGCGCTTGATAAATAGTCCAAGCGTTATAATACCATGAACTCTTTGGCACTGAACCTCCAATTTTTCTTTCCGTGCACTTTCTGCGAAGTGAATGAAACAGTGAAACTGTCACTATATTCCACTACTCTGAAGTGCGTTCAGTTTCCACTGTTACCAACCTAGTACATGTTTTATTTTTCTAGACTAGTGCCACGGCCGGCGGCTATGCGGCCGTCGTCACACTACCGTTTCTATGTTATATGTTCTTTTCTACATTCTCTACATTCATTCAATATGCTCAATGCTTTTTTTCTTATTTCGATACTTTTCGAGACAAATTCGAGACTTTTCGATATTCGAATTTGTTCAATTCGAGATTTCAGGCCATGCTTTTTTTCTATTCTAGAAATCCGGCTTGCTTAAATTCAAGCCCTATATCAAATTCAAGCCATCTCCTCTATTTTTCTTCAATAGATTTGAAGAATTAAAAAAATTATGTATTTTTAAAAAACTTGAAAATTTAGAAATACTTTTGAATTCTTCTTTATCCCTCTCTCTCTCTTCCTCTTTCTTTCTTTCTCTCTTGAAATCTTTTGAAATCCCCTGAAATTCCTTAAAATCCTTTAATAATTCTTAAAATCTCTCTAAAATACCTTGAAATATTTAAATATTTCTCAAAATATGAGGAAATGACTTAAAAATCATTAAACTTTTTATTAATTTGTTCTATATTCGTTCAAATTCCTAAAAATTACTTGAAATATCTCCAGATTACTTGAAATTTCTTGAAATATTTTTTTCTCATTTAAAATCTTTTGAAACTTTTTTAAATTACAATATACATATGGGGCATTGTTCCCTAAGTGTACCACCCTCAGAATTCGACTCTGTCTGATCCAACTCAAACTTAGGTAAAGTATAGTCCTACTAGGTAGAACTTTAGAGGAAAAATATTTTTTCGATTGGATAAAAATTTGTCGAGATAGGTGAGGGGGAATTTTTCGAATTTTTTCGATTTCGTGCGGTTTCGTGCTTTTGCGAAGGTATTAAGCTCCTTTTCTATTGAATATATAAAATTTTGTCCCACATGTTTTGGATAGATTTTTTCCTGGTCTATCGTATGTTTATAACCATTTAAAAAAAATTGAAAATGCATTTTTTTTGTCTCAAAATAAAGCTTAAGTCTTTATATTTGAAATAGCTTCAAATAAAATCGAACTCTACACCTAACGCAATAATGACGTACACGATGACACTATTTCCACGTATTACACTATATTTATTAGATAGAAATTTATTTCCTCAATATTACGTCCTTACAATGACTGTAATGCAGACATTAGAAAACTTTAATGACAGTCTCAACTCTGTACAATGCAGAGAGCATTTTAATAAATAATTAAAGTTGGGTGTTAAAGAACACAAGGCAGAAGTGAAACTTCGGCTGTTGTTCGCGAATGAAAATAAAGTAAGTGAAAGATTAAGAATAATACAAATTTTTGAAAAATTAATTTTCTAAAAAGTGCAAATTCTTATAATAAATAGATGTAGAATTGTTGGATTAATCGTTATTTTGGTCATAAATATCGAGAACAGATCGACAAACGCAAAACAACGTAAGAATCTCGAACGCGACGAACGTGCATTTGGCGCGCGTTTGAAGCAAATGACCTTGAAAATTGAACTCAAGGTCAAAATTGCTGGTACAGTTAAATGGTCCTCTCGATCCTGGTCAACTTTTGCCTGAACGTTTTTTTCGTAAATAAAGTATTTTAGAAGATACATGTAGATTTCAATTATTCTGGTTCATGCGATAGCAACACACGTGTAGAACAACATATACAAATTTCAGCTCGATCGGTCCAATAGTTTTTAAAATGAATAACTTCCGACAGCCATATCAGTCAGATTTATTATTAAAAAAAAATTTTTTTTGTAATACTGTTTTATATCTATAATCATATGTCAAAAGTTAGGATTTATAATATAAATTTTAATCTGATAAAAAAATTCTTTAAAAAAAAAGGTGAAAACTTTGGTACTAACCCCTTAAGAAGTAAAAATGTGATGTGAAAGTTTCACTTCTCTTGTACAGTTTTGTAGTTGACAAAAACTGAGGAATAATGAAGAATAATGCCCCATATGGGGAATTTCATATCAAGTGAACACCCTTTTGAAACCGATGTCATCCGACCAATCTCAAACTATTTCAAAGTTTAGTACTATTGATTAGTAGTTACCACACCAAATTTGAAAGAGATCGGCCAAAAACTTGCCGAGTTGAAGGGCATTTAGAAAATTTTATCCAACACATTTTCGACAGATTTTTTTTCAATCTTTAAAAAAAATACATAAATATTTTTTAATCCAAAATTTAAACGATTTTTTTAAAAATCAAAAATATTTTTGACTTTCTCAAAAGTCTAGCAGAACCAAAATAAATATTGTTGAAAAATTCAAAAATATAACGAAGATATGAGACTTTCCCGTGCAGAAATTGCCCCATTTAGCCCTATTTAAAATAGGGTGTTGACGAGGCCCTGGTCGGGATTTCCATTTTAAGAGAAAATGGTTTAATATAATTCGGCATTAATAGGGCAACGATATAGTAGTAATACCTCAATAATAACAATCTTACATGGGTATTCCGACCTTAAAAGAGTGAAATAAAACCGACTTATAGATGTTAATTAAATGAGGTATTGAGGAGTTTTCCTTATCAAACCCATACATCGGGTAAAGATAAGAAATTTCCCAAGTTTTCCACACTTAATTTTTTATAATTTAAAAGTAGTCTATATTTATACATTAGAAAGTTAACTAATATATTTTTGACATTCATGAATATATTTCTTTGAACTTTAAACATTTTTTTACGAAAATAAATATTAAACTACATTTTCTGATTATATTAAAAAAAAATCATTTTTAATAATTTTCGTTTTCAGAAAATTACTAACTTCTATAAAAATGCTGATAAATAAACAAAATATTCTATAAGAAATGAATAAACTTATAGACAATTTAAAAAATGACAAAGTGCCAAGGTCTGGTTTGCATTTAAATACGCCGAATTTGTAACAACAATTTATCAGCCTCCGTGGCGCAGTCGGTAGAGCATCGAGTTTTAATTCCGCTCTTCTCGCGCGTCTTGTGTTCGAGTCTTGATAGTTTCGCAAGTTTCACAATGTAAAAACAATAAGTCTTTATTCGTTATATTAATTGTCTTAATTGAATGGAAGTATAATATGCATTGATTTAATTTTTTTTCCCTTTTTACAAAATATTATTCCCTTAATGTTTGTATATATGTACAATATGTACACTAACGTGCAAACAAAAAACGATTATATTATATTATTATACTATTATTATTGCTATTATCTACTATTAATAAAGATTTAATTAAAATATAAAAATAATTTTTGTTTAACTAGGGCATTGCTTGGGTAAACTTACGAGGCCCTGGCTAGTTTTCTCTAACTAGGGAATAGTCTGCCTAAGCGTTACAAGACTTTTGTGGGCTTTGCCAGTTTACCCGTTTAAGGCCACATCAAAACTGGCCAGATCCTTGTCAGGGCCATGTATAAATTTCTGCACGGGTTAAAATTTTTTGGACCTTTTGTCTGGAAACATCATATCTTTAATTCTAATTAACCGATTTAGCGTTTTAAGGTCTGAATTTTTTTTAAATAAAACGTACATTCATATAAAAAAAATTGAAAGCGAAAAAAAAATTTTTTGACTTTTTTCTGTAAACTCAAAAAACAAAAATTTTTTAAATTTTGTCAGTAGTTTATAAGAAAAAAATTAAAATACAACGTCGTGTATGATCAAAATTCCACCCCCTCCAACTTGGCAAGTTTTTAACCGTTCTCTTTCAAATTTGGTG
The DNA here is from genome assembly GCA_900474275.1 of Synergus japonicus. Lineage (NCBI taxonomy): Eukaryota > Metazoa > Arthropoda > Insecta > Hymenoptera > Cynipidae > Synergus > Synergus japonicus. The sequence continues at coordinate 32,728 of UCOH01011767.1, read as the reverse complement.
TGGTAACTACTAATCAATAGGACTAAACTTTGAGCAAGTTTGAGTCCGATCAGATGACATCGGTTTCAAAAGTGTGTTTACTTGACATGAAATCCCCCATATCTTAAAATAACTTTAAATCATTTAAAATTCCTTAAAATCCATTACAGTATCTTTAAAATTACTAAAAATTCTTTTAAGGGAGGGGGGGATAAGGTATTACAATTTCTTTAGACATTTTAAAAAAAGTTTTATATTAATTTAAAAAATCTCAAGAGTATTATGTTAAAATTTGAGATTGATCGGAGCAAAAAGAAAAGAGATATTGAGTTTTAAGAGTTCGTTGCTGTACGGGCCTGGAGAAAAACTAATTAATAATTCGGAGCAAAACTAACAGGTAAATGGATTTTTAAGAGTACTTCACCCTACGGGTCTGGCATCGAAGATTCTATGTAAGTACATAAAAAAACAGTCGTTTTATATTTAATTTTGGATTTTCGAGTGTACAAAACTTTATAGCGTTTTTCTCACACTTCGCATTTTTAAAGTCGGTGACGCCTGTAGAGGAGAAGGTGGTATTATGGACCCTGCGGTTAATATGGACCCCTTCAATATCTACTCTGTACACAAGCTCAGAGCCACAGGAAAGTTATAAACTATAACTGCCTGATCCCCTTTGTTGATATTGTAGGTTATTTTCATCAGTTCCCTTTTTAAACTTTTTAAAAGGTGAATAAGAATAGAAATTTGTATTATTTGTAATAATGTTTGGTAAAAATTGATTTCTTGCCATATTCGAAATGAATTTAAGTTCCTTTTAAGCTAGTTAGTTGCAGGATTTTGTCTATAATGTGAAAAGTGATTTTGTTTTCAAGATGACATTGTTGATATTATGGATCTACTGAATTCACACTACTAACGACTAGTTTCGATTTGGTGGATAATAATTTTTTTATCAGTAAGCGAATATACTAAGAAAATAATGTTGTGGAATTTTGACGTCATTCCTTTGGGTTTTTTTCGTTACCAAGAGTAAAAATGGGGAAGAATACGATCAGTACCATGGCACGACGTACTTGGGATCGAATGAAGATAATTGAGGCAGCCGAGAAATTGAGAAGCGGAGAAATAACAATCAAATTTAAATAAATGACAATAAATACAATAAATAAATACAATGAATAAAGAATTTTTAAGGCAAAAATTTCGGGGTCCATACTACCACCACAAAGCGTTCCATATTACACTTCACTTAGCGTGAGATGTTGATCTTCGATTTTTCCACTTAAGTTACTGTACTGAATTTAAAATTTGATTTAATGGAAAATCCATTTAGGAATATTTAATTAACAAGTTTTTTCAAAGATGAGGACGAAAAAAGTAAAGATGTATCATTAACTTTACAAGAATGTTAAAAAAACACAAGGAGTGTCCATAATAATACCACCTTCCCCTCTATAACTCAAAATCTGCTAGGCCGATTCTTCTGAAATTTTGTACAGTAATATGGATTACAGTTGTCATCTCAGACACCTTTTTTTCGAGGCATCTGCAAAAATTTGCTGCCGATGACTTATTATTTGATATTTTTCTTTGAAAATTCTATAAAAGATATTTTAAATGTTGTTTTATAACATTAAAATTAACTAAATAAAATAGCATTGTCTGTAGCGCGCAAAAAATTCTTGAAAATAATTTTTTTTCACTGAATTAGCCTCTCCTCGCCACCCTTTAATCAATTAAAACTATTTCGGATCTTATAAAATACTTGAGAATCCTGAAATCTCTTTAAATTGCTAGAAGTCATTAGAGATTTTTAAAATCCCTAGTAACCTCTTCAAATATTTTTAAATCACCTGAGATCCTTTTAAATCTTTTTAAACTTAAATTTCTTTCAATTTTTTGAAGTCTCTTAAGATTCCTTGAAACTTTATAGAATTAAGTAAACAGTTTCTGTATTGAAAGAGATCGTGTGAAAGAAATGAATTTCTTTGGGTCCTTGAATTTTTTTTAGTGTATCAACCTTTAATTGAAAACTTTTTAAAGTGAATTTAAATTAATTTCAAAATTTTTCAAGGTGGTCATTATCGATGACCTATGTGTTATCTTGTAATCAACTTGACTGATTCTTGCCTCACAAATTCCCAATGATTCATACACATCAGAACATAACATATCAAGCGCAGATGCGACTTGAGATTAGTCGTCAAAAATGACTATCTTTTTCTCAGCCGAAACTTATTCATTCGACATAACAAGGGCCCCGAACCTGGGCCCAAAATGGATATGAACTCCCCAGGGCACTGCCTGGGGAGTCCATATTCATTTTGTTTCGCAACAAATGTAAATTAGCGGCAAAAAATCTTACTATGCAGAAACAACGGACAGCCTCTGGTGATATATCTTTCTTAAGTTCTGTATTAGCTCCCTTTGTGTGAAACGTTGGAAAAATAAACGCGAATTAATATCATGGCGAGGTACAATGACCGTTAAGCGCACTAAATTAAAAAATCGCATATATAGATATATACTTACCGTATATTCCGTTGTATGTAGGTTTGTTATATGTGCAAATGCTTATATGCTTATACTTACATTACTTATACATACAATAACATATATTTGGAGCAAAGCTTTTGAGGTCCTTTCACTTTTGCAACGTGACAATTTTTAATATCGCATTGAAATAATGACAGTAATATGTATGTTCCACGAAAAAAAAGGTATGGTTGAGCCAACTATATAAGTGGATAAATATGGCGCATCCATATTAAATGGTTACAGCAAGATAGAATAGATGCAGTAACCATAGATATAATTGCAGCAACCATTATCTCTTGTTGCTGCAATTATTCTATGGTTGCTACAAACATTTAATATAGACGCGCCATGTTTATTCATCTATATGGTTGGCCCAACCATACATGTTTTTACGAATGTGTCTGTCTGTCTGTCTGTAGATTTTTAGTTTGTGAGCACGATAACTTTCGAAAGAATTGACCGATTGGATTGTCCTTTGGTATACTCTTTTAGTGTCCTAACATAAAGGTCAAGTTCGTTGGCCAGCCATTTTGGATAAAAATTCAAAGCATTTTGAAAATTTTTGAAACCACTTTTTTTTAAATTTAAAAATTCTAATGACGGATGTTCGTAGTACTCAAAAAGACAAACAATTTTTCTGAATTACTTTTTTGAATAAAAACAAAATTGAAAGACTTATAACATTTTTAAAATCCAAAAAAATGAAATAAAACTTGAATTAGAAGCCAAACAACGCACGATATGAAAGAAAGTCTAAAGATGAAAAATGTTTCTTTTTGAACACTCTATAGGATAGATATAATAACTTTTTGAATTTCCTTAAAAAATCTAAAATTCAAATTTTGAGCCAAATAACGCGAGATACAGAGAAAATGATAAGAAACATAATTATTGGCCTCAAAAAAATCTACAACTTCCCCTTGAACCATTTTTCAACAGGATGAGTAGTTTTCGTTTTAATCATGAAAAATATTGTTAAACAAAGCCGAGCGCGAGTATCCTGATGAGAATGTGCTCCTTAAGGTCGATAGAACCTAGCTTTCGTTTGTATTCCATTCCATTTTGTAGTAATTTAAAAACAAATAGGTGCAAACGTCGCGAAGCGCGCAAGCGTCGCGAAGTGCCCAAGCGTCCCGAAGGGCGACGTGTGTAACCGAAAGAAAAGATTGACGCACACTTTCCTACACATACTTTTATACTAGATTTGACAGTGTGCGACCACACATATGACGAAATATCTTTTTCTTCTTCAACAACAAGTGTTGTTAGGAAACAATATTGTAAACGGAATATGAGTGAAGATCCGGCCGTCATATTACTCATGGGTATGGATGTAAGGAATTATTGACACGTCAAAGGTAACATAATTTCTTTGGAAAGAAACCACTTTTACAGGACGAACAACATACCGGGTGAGTCATTTTAATCTATCTCCCCAAATATCTGCTAAAATACTTTATGTATGAAAAAATAGTTCCGACAAAGATTGACAAGGACCGAGGGGGACATTTGACTGTTCCATCAATTTTGACCTTGATGTCAATTTGCAAGGTCAAATGGAGGAAAGACACTTTTCTTAAATGAGAACCTTTATTTTTGAATACGGATTTGAAAAGAGCGGGAAATTTCACGTCAAAAATGACTGGTGAAAAAATGGTTTTTGTGACCTTGGAAAGGTCAAAAGTCGGAGGAACGACCAGATGCCCTATTTCTGAATTGTCTTGGCTTTTCGGGGTAAACAAACATTTAAGATGCTTCAGAACAGTCGATGAAATATTAAGGTGTACATTACCTTGATCATCATGACCTACAGGTCAATTTTCAAGGTCACTTAAAGGTTAAGGTGATTTTTCATAGATTGTAACTCCTCTTTTTGACTGCGGATAAGTCTGCGGATTAGATAAGAGCGAGAAATATTGTATTAAATATTTTCGAAAATATTTAACTCTGTGCCCGGATGAATTTTTTTTTAAACTTCAATCTGTCGATTCTTATCACAACACTCTTTCTAATACATCCAGACAGTAACAATCATTTCTGTAAGATGTGAAGACTCTGTGAATATTTTTCGATCTTCTTCTTCAAGCAAATGATCTGTTTTCGAAAATATTCAACTCTGTGTCCAGATGAATTTTTTTTGTAAACTTTAAGCTGTAGGTTATTATCACAATACCCCCCCCCCCAAACACACCAGACAGTAATACTCATTTCTGATAGTATGTGAAGAGTCTGTTAATATTTTTCGATCTTCTTCTTCAAGAAAATGATCATCTTACGAACAGATTGAACTCTGTGTCCAGATGAATTTTTTTGTAGACTTCAAGCTTTAGATTATTGTCACAACATCCCCCCATAAACATCCAGACAGTCACAATTATTTCTAATAAGATTTGAAGTCTGTGAATATTTTTCGACACAGAGTTGAATATTTTCGAAAACAGATCATTTGCTTGAAGGAGAAGATCGAAAAATATTCACAGACTCTTCACATCTTATCAGAAATGATTTTTAATTCTTGAGTATGTTTGGTGTGGTGTTGTGACAACAATCCAGCGCTTGAAGTCTACAAAAAAATTTCATCTGAAAACGGAGTTCAATATTTTCGAAAAATGATCATTTTCTTGAAGGAGAAGATTGAAAAGTTTTCATAAAGTCTTTTTATTTTATCAGAAATGATTGTTGCTGCCTGGTTGTATTTGAATGGGTGTTGTGACAATAATCCAAAGCTTGAAGTCTACAAAAAAAATTCGTCCGGGCACAGAGCTAAATAATTTCGAAAATATTTAATACAATATTTCCCGCTCTTATCTAATCTACAGGCTTATCCGCAGCCAAAAACATGAGTTACAATCTAAGAAAAATCACCTTAACCTTTTAATGACCTTGAAAATTGACCTGAAGGTCATGATGGTCAAGTTGATGTGCACCTTAACATTTAATCGACTTTTCTGAAGCATCTTGTATGTGAATTTACCCCAAAAACAAAGACAATTCAGATAAAGGACATCTGATCGTTTCTGCGACATTTGACCTTTGCAAGGTCACAAAAACCATTTGTCCACCAGTCATTTTTGACGTGAAACTTCCCGCTCTTTTCAAATCCGCAGTCAAAAATAGGGGTTCTCATTTAAGAAAAGAGTCTTACCTCCATTTGACCTTGTAAATTGACATCAAGGTCAAAATTGATGGTACAGTAAAATGTCCCCCTGGGTCCTGGTCAAACTTTCTCCGAACCATTTTTTCATACATAAAGTATTTTAGCAGATATTTGGGAGGATAGATTAAAATGACTCACCCTGTATATACAACTTTTTCGAAGAGATGTTGCAGGAGAAACAAAAGCCTTATCATAACTCCAAAATTTTGAAAATCGAAATTTTTGGTTACAATACAACCTCCATAGTAGGACGCTCCATAAGAGAGCCAATGGCTTTGATGAACTCGGAAGCTTCCCCCACTACAAACTCTACTCACGCGAACACGAGAATTGGGCGCAAAACCTTCATAGGAGAGCCGCAGCCGAGCGCAGCTTAATTTCAGTTTTTTTTAATTGAAAGTGGTTTTATTAAAATTACTTTTCTAATTTGCATACAATAATTTGTGTATGTATACAGGGTGTCCCACCACCTATGAACGTGCGGGTACTGGGTGATAGAGGACAAAAAAAGAAACTGAAAAGTCCTGTAGCAAAATTTGATCTGGGTCTTAGTTTGGGCACAATAAAGCGTCAAAGTTGGGCATAATCAGAAACAAGATTTAGCAACCACTTGTTTCTCACATAAGTGTTAAGATTGTGTGCGTGATGGCGGTTTACTTCTCGCTTCTGATTAGTTCATTATACCCAACTTTGAAGCTATATTGTGCCCAACCTAAGATCCAGATCAAATTTTACCACAGGACTTTTCTGTTTCTTTTTTTTTTCTCTATCACCCAGTACCGGCACGTTCATAGGTGGTGGGACCCCCTGTATATATATATATTTTTATAAAAATAAAGCTTTACGAAATGTTTTAAGAAAACAAAATTATAATTTCAGTTTAAATTTAAATATAATATGTACATATTGTATTTATGTCTACTTTTATATGTAATCGAAAGAACGTTGCTTATTTGGCTTTTTCATCGCCGCCGGCCGTGTGCTCTCCTATAGAGGTTGCGTACCCAAATACACATTTTGCACACACGCGCAATTTTCGAGCTCGAAGCCCAGGAGTGGGGGCCCCATATTTCTCGGAATTTTTAACCCCTAACCGCCCGCGGTGGCTCTCTTATGGAGATTGTGCTGTATTTTTGAAGTCCCGTAGAAATTTGGATTTTAAGTTAATCGATAAATGGTACAGAACTTTTTGGTAGAACTGTAGAACTCTAGAACTATTGAAACGCAAGTCAGAACTCTAAAAAAAATTTCGAATTCTTAAGGGGTTAGTATCAAAGAACATTTTTGAAAAATTGATTTTCTAAAAAGTGCAAATTCTTATAATAAATATATGTAGAAGTGTTGGGTTAATCGTTATTTTGGTCATAAATATCGAGAACAGATCGAAAAACGAAAAGCACCGTAAGCATCTTGAACGCGCCGAACGTGCATTTGGCGCGCGTTTGAAGCAAATGACCTTGTAAATTGAACTCAAGATCATTTATCATACAGTTAATAGCCTTCTCGATCCTGTTCAACTTTTGTCTAAACCATTGTTTCGTAAATAAAATATTTTGGAAGATATTTTTAGATTAAAATGGATCACCCTGTATTTTAGATAAAATAATAAACGCGTTTTTCTCGAAACAACGTATTTCGACCTGGCGTGCATGATTCAGAAAAAACTATTGGCCCAATCGAGCTGACATTGGGATATGTTATTCTACACATATGTCGTTATGGCACGAATCGAATTCATAATTATTGATTAATATTTAACTAGCCAGATTTATTATTAAGAAAAAAATATTTTATAATAGTGTTTTATATCTATAATCATGTGTGAAAGGTTAGGATGTGTAATATAAAATTGAATTTTATAAAAAAATTTGTAAGCGTAGAGCTTTCTCTAGATGAAGCATAGAGCTTCATCTAAACATCCGAGAGATGGTGTAGCATTACGTGGTTACACTTATCACGGTTGCCTCTTATAGAATATATATGTCATCAAGCTTTAGACGCTAACGAACGCTTGTTACGCATATTATTATTAGAAGACGTGGAGTGAATAAACTTTATTAGAGAAGTATTGCTTGTCTTCTCTTAATGAACCCATCAAACAGGTTATGGTAGCCCAGTGCCTTTCAAGTGCGTTTTTCTGAATAAGTTTGTTATAGTGCATTAGAAGAAAAATGTAGGATCCTAAATCTAGACGACTAGAGTTCACAGAAGTAAACGATTAGAAGTTGATTAGACGAATGTGGAGGTTAATCATGAACAAAGTAAGTTGAAAAAAATTCTAAAATCCTGCAGGTAGAATAGAACATGTAGTTAGAAAAAGCTTCTGGAAATAGTTAGATGCAAAAAATTAGATCTTAATATTAAAATTGAATTATATATATATATATATATAGATGTTGTAATACTATTTAAAGTTTTTTTTTTTAGAGATTTGATCATATAGGTGGAAAGCGTGCATAGACGCGTTCATGATGAGTCATAGCCAACAAACAAAGAAACGTGCAAAGATACGTTTTCCATGATGGCCGACCCAACAGGTTCCTTTTTTTCAGAGATGTTAGAAGTAACACAAAATTTATTTTGAGGTTATATTAGAAGTTATTTAGATGAAAAATAAAATGTGTTAGAGAAATTAATAGAGAAAATTTAGAAGAGGAATTAATAGATTCCTAGAATATTTTAGATCGTTGAAAAGAATAAATTGATTCTTAAAAATTTTAGAAGATTGAAATAGAGTAAATACATTAGAAGAAAAGTGTCAATTAAATAAATAGGGTTTTAAAAGTCTTGAATTTTTGTGAAATAAAATAAAATAAATACAATACACCCGTATCTTCCGGTACCCTTAGCAAGAGGAAACTGATGTTCAGTTGAATTCTGAAAAAGGGTTATGTTTTTCTCGACCCACATATACACGGCTGAACATATGCACATAATTACCCCAATAACTTACCTGTTACCATCAGCTGTGTGTGGAATGTGACAAGACATGGGATGCATGTATGGGTGCTAGTAGGTGTGCGGAGGAAGAACAGTTTCAAAGATGTTTACAATGAGGTTCTTGTAAAACATTTTTAGAAGCAAATAAACATTAGTTTTCCTGAAAAAGTGTATATATATATATATATATATATATATAGAAGTAGACGAATTTTTCTATAAGTAGAAAAATTAACTAGAAATATTAAAATATACACAAAAACTAATTTGTTTTTAAAAAACGGTAGATGAAAAGACGAAAGATGTTCAGAGTGTGGAAACGACCGTAGAGGAGCAAGATGAACTAGAGAAGAATTTAGAGAACAACGTGTCACAAGAAAATTGTGACATAACTGAAAAGATGGACAGCGAGCAAGAAGAGTCAGAAAATACGTCTGACATAGAAGAAGAAGTAGATGAGACAAGAAGTAAGAATTTAATATTCAACTGTGAAAGAAGAAAATTAGAAGTAGATGAATCAGATCTGAGAGTTTAATGATTTTATTGTAAAACATTAAATTAATCTTTTTCACAGTTTCTCCAGAGGTAGAGGATCACACATCTAGAAGTTTAACACCTACACCAACTAGACCTAGAAGCTGCATAAACCCATCATGCGCCAAAGCTGAGAATACTTATAAAGTGTTATTACAAGTCTTGGAGGCAGCAAGCAAAATGTTAGAGACACTTAGACAAACCGCAGAAGCTATTGTGCAAGTCGAAAAATATAAGCTTAGACGTTTAGAGGTAACTAACCAAAACTCTAGTCGTACACCTTCGGTCATTGAAAATAATCAGAGTAATCAAAATTTAGTTCCATCTGCTAATTTAGAGAATAATAAAATTAATGAAGTTAGAAGGGAAATTAGAAATGGATTAGATAATTTTAAAAAGTCTTTAGAAGGTGACAAAAATGTAACCAAACAACTAGAAAAGAGAATACATTTTAAATAGAAAAACCAATTTAAATATCTGGTCAGATTATTTGTATTCGAAATTGAGTAATTCAAATATTTTAGATGTTGTAGATGATAATATTAAAGGTCCTGAAAATTTAGATGAACTAACAGTTTCAAAAAGCAAAAACATGGTTAGAGATATAATAATTAATCATTTAGATGAAGAGTATCACAAAAAGATTTTAGATGTAAAAGAGCCTAGAAAAATATTAAAGTCGTTAAGAGAATATAAGAGGAATAAGAGCAATGCCACTCTTTCATCTGTGAGAACACGGCTGTATCAGTTAAAGTTGAAATCTAAAGAAAAAATTGCTGATTTTAATGAGAGATTTGACTCATTAATTAGAATGAATGAAAATTGTGAGGGAGCTGTTCCCTTAACTGATTTAGAGAAGAGATCTGCTTATTATCAAGCAGTATCAGGGACGAAGAAATAAAATCATTTTTGTCATATTTCGAAGCAGAAAAGAAAGCAGAGGAACACAAAAGAGGAAAATAGAGCAAACATGGCAATAAAGAACCAAGGTTCTAAACAGCACACGGAACCTGAATGCTTCCGGTGCAACAAGTATGGACATAGACAGAAGGATTGTCCATTATTAGAGAATGATCTTTCGTTTTGCTATTATTACCAGAAAGTTAGAGAAGTGGAATACTGTATCTAGAGGAAGAGGAAAGAGTTTGAGGTATGTAAATAAAAACATTCAAATTCAAAGACCGGAGGGAGGGCAAAATAGACTTTGGAATAAAGTTGATAACAAGAACAAAGTCAATAAGAAATTTGAGGGAGATAGATGTATTGCTCAATATAAAGACACAAAATAAAAACAAAAGTGCTGAAAACAAGAAAACAAAATTAATTGAGTCAGATTTCGTTCAATGAATAATTAATAGAAGAATAATAGAATTAGACAGAGTAGAATCATCAGACAAAATTAAAGATATTTGTACAGCAAATCCTTTAGAAGCAAACAATTTAGAGAATATAAAATTGAGTGAAGCTATACTATGGCATATTAGATTAGGACATATATCGTTAGAGTATATGAAAAAGCTTCAAAAGATAGATGAAAGATTAAAGAAGATAAAATTAGACGATTCAGTGTTAGATTGTGAATTATGTATAATGGCTAAAATGGAAAAGTTAAAATTTAGAGATAAAAGAACTAGAGCTACAAGGCCATTACAAATAATACATACACACACAACGGGAACAATAAAAC
>UCOH01011767.1:0-21870 GCA_900474275.1 Synergus japonicus | reverse complement strand
AATTAATTGAGTCAGATTTCGTTCAATGAATAATTAATAGAAGAATAATAGAATTAGACAGAGTAGAATCATCAGACAAAATTAAAGATATTTGTACAGCAAATCCTTTAGAAGCAAACAATTTAGAGAATATAAAATTGAGTGAAGCTATACTATGGCATATTAGATTAGGACATATATCGTTAGAGTATATGAAAAAGCTTCAAAAGATAGATGAAAGATTAAAGAAGATAAAATTAGACGATTCAGTGTTAGATTGTGAATTATGTATAATGGCTAAAATGGAAAAGTTAAAATTTAGAGATAAAAGAACTAGAGCTACAAGGCCATTACAAATAATACATACACACACAACGGGAACAATAAAACCAGCGTCTCATCCAGGAGGAAAAAGATTTATAACGGTATTTGTAGATGATTATACCTGATTAGCTAGAGCTAATCAGGTATATCCAGGAGGAAAAAGATTTATAATGGTATTTGTAGATGATTATACCTGATTAGCTAGAGCTTATACAATGAAAACCAAAGATGAATCAGCAAAACATTTAGAGAGGTTTTTAAAAAGTGCTAGAAATTTGTTAGGGAAAGATGAGAAAGTCTGCTACTATCAAGGTACTGAATTTACAGAAGGTAAATTGGCAGAGATAATGGAGAGAGAAGGAATAGAAGTAGACTTCTCACCTTCATACACACCAGAGCATAATGGAACAGCGGAAAGGTTTAACAAAACCTTACAACAAAAAATTAAAGCACTCATGTTTGACTCAGAGTTACCTAGAAGCATGTGGGAGTTGGCAGTAGAGACAGCTGTACATGTGTACAATAGAACTTACCATAAGTTAATTAACTATGAAATCCCACTCAGTAAATTTGCGTTTAACATTAGATGTCATAAAGACAAACTTAGAAGATTTGGATACATAGCATACGCTAGAGTACTAATAACAGAAACTAAGTTTTCTGAGAGAGCTATCAAAGCTATCTTGATAGGATACACTTATGGCAGGGTACATCTTATGGCATCCAAGCCCAGGAAAATATCTAGAGTCAAGACATGTAAGATTCAATGAGAAACTTACATACCAGAAGGTATTTAAAAAGAATACTAAAGAAATAGATGAATTAGAGGAAATCAAATTTACAGAAGATAAAAATCTAGAGGCTAAAGATAATTAAGGGCAACACTTAGAAGACAACGAAGAAAACTTAGAGAAAAAGAAGAGAGGAAGACCTCCAAAAAGAAAATTAGAGGAAAAAGAAAAAGAAGAGGTAGTACAAAAGAAGCGTATACAACCTGAAAGAAATGCAAAAGATAAGTTAGAGAGCGAATGTTATACCAAACTGGTCAAAGGACCATTTGAACAAATAGAAAAGGAACATACGAATTTAGAAGTAGATGAAACTATTCATGCTTTGTTAGCAAAGATTAGCAAAGATCCAACAAACTACTTAGAAGTAATATCTTCAGAGAATAGATTATAATGGTTAGAAGCTATTAGAGAAGAACTTAATTCGATGAAAAAAAATAAAGTATGGACTCTTATAGATAGACCTGAATCAATGAAAGATGGAAGTAAATTAAATATCATTGATTCTAGATGGATATTCAAAAACAAAAACAGTTTAGATGGATCTCATAAGTTTAAAGCTAGATTGGTTATTAGAGGATTTAAAGACAAGAACTGTTATGAGTTAAAAGAAACATATGCCTCTGTATCAAGACTGTAAGAGCAGTATTAGAGATTTCAAACAAGTTTAATTTAGAGATATGCCAGATGGATGTAAAAAAGGCATTCTTAAATGGAATTTTAGAGGAAGAAATTTATATGGAAATACCGGACGGATTAGAGTGTCATAAAGATACTAGAGAAAACAAAGTATGCAAATTAGAGAGAGAGTTATATATGGATTGAAAATCAGTCCCAAGAAATGGAACAAAAGATTTACTGAGGAAGCTATCAAACTGGGATTAGAAAGTGACTGGTATTATATGTAGATGATATATTAATAGCCAGTAATGATAAAAACAAACTATTAGAGATTAAAACTAGACCTAAAGAGTACTTAAGTTTGACAATAGTTAGAGATAGAGAAAATAGTCATGAAAATAAATCAGAAAGAATATACAGAAAGAATTTTGCAGAAGTTCCATTTAGATGAAAGTAAACCAGTAAGTACACCAATGGTAACTAAATAAGTAAAGATAAGACAATCCCTACAAGCAGAAGACAAAACCATCAATCAATTAGAAGAAAAGATCTCAGATGTACCTTATAGAGAAGCTATCGGCAGCTTATTATATTTATCTGGAGCAGCTAGACCAGATATATCATTTGCAGTGAATTATCTATCTAGAAAACAAATAAATCCATCAAAAGAAGATTGGAAAGATGTTAAAAGAATTTTTAGATACATTAGAGGCACTTCAGATGTAGGATTGACATATAGAGGTAATACAGAAGAATTAGAAGCTATAACAGATGCTAGTTTTAGAAATTGGGAATATATATATGGGAATATATTTCGATTTTTTTATATATTTTAGGAAATGAAATTTCTCCTGAGGATGTGCAGAAAGGAAAGAATTTTTATGAATACGAAGATGTAAGTTATGAAATGCCTGGGCAAGGAGACACTAAGTCTGTCAAAATTGATGGAACAAGGAGGACGCTTCAAAAATGTCTCATAACTGTAAATTTAAATCAAATTTATTTAAAATTTAAAGACGAGAACCCTGACAGCAAAATTGGACTTTCAAAGTTCTGTTCTTTGCGACCTGCCCACTGCGTTTTAGCTGGTTCTGGTGGAACTTACAATGTTTGTGTTTGTCCCGTTCATGAGAATATGCATCTGATGGCTTACGGTATACCAAAAAAAAATCTTTTTTCGGAATGAGATATTTAATTCAATATTTTATGTTCACAAACAGTTTCTTTTGCAAGGAGTCATATTGTTCAATTGATGAAAGAAGAACAGTATTGCGTTGAAAATTACCGCGATATTTCATTATTTCCGCTATGTTCAAATCCAAATGAACAATGTTTCTTCGGGGAGTGTAAGAACTACAGTAATAACAGTTTATTCAATGTAATGAAGACATTTTTTCAAAAAAACGACATTCATGAAGTTTCTCACAAACAATGGGTTTCACAACCTCGAGCAGCATTAGAAACTGTGAGAGTTCCGGTCAAAACATTCATTTCCAATTTCGGAAAGTCTAGAAAAGCATTTCTTGTTCATTCTTTTATCGCTGATCAACAATCGAGTTATTATAGATTTCTTAAAAACAATCTTCAGGACGATCAAGGTCTTATTATTTGTGATTTTGCAGAAAATTATGCGTTTGTGATTTAGAATGCTGTCCCGGGATTCCATTGGAATAATAACCAGGCAACTATTTTTCCAATAGATCCAATGATCATGGGTCCACCAAACACAAAACATTAGTGATAATATCAGACTGCAATAAACATGACTCGGTGGCCGTGTTTGTTTTTTTGAAAATATTCAATGAATTTCTTTCGAGCTTTCGAGCTAGCGTTCAAGAGAAAAGCTAGAAATATTACGACGAAATATTACGACGAAGCAGCAGATTTTCTGAAACAGCGTTTTGAGGGTTGTAAAACCATACCAGGTACTCAAAAAATCCACTATGTCGAACCGATAGGGGATTGCGAGCTCAAAACAAAAATTTATTTTCGTTGTCCAAATTCCAAGACTGTCAGCTTCTTAGGTTCAATTAAGAAAAGGCAATCACAAAAATTGTCGATGTAATGTTTATTTGTTCTCTAATTTCTTGCATAGTTTATTCTTGTATAGTATAATTTATTGTATACTGTAATAATAATTAAGATGCAATTGCCTGGAATCTATTATTATTTCCTTCACGTTCCTCGGCCACGCCACCCAGATCGCGCGCCACTCAGCTCGCGCGCGATAGAAATAATCATATTTAATAAAGTATTGAGCTGCCCACTTTTTAATTTTAGGATAATATTCCACATACTATAATAACAAATTACAGAAAATTTTATTCAAATCGGAGATACCTTTTTCGAGATATTTCAAATTGTTTAAGAAATTGTTAAATAACTATTACTCAACAAATGAATTTTTGATCATACAAATGTGCACATTCAAGTGAACCGTATTGCACATTTCGTCCTAAAATTTCAAACCCTTATTTGAAAAATAGGCGATTTGAGAAGTATTATAAGAAAAACTGTTTTTTTTTTATCGAAAAATTGAAAAATTGATATCTCGAAAATTATCAACATCATATTGAAGAAAAAAAATACGTGTCCTTTTTTTTGTCTATAAAAAGAGAAAAAAAAGTTTCAATGCAATCAAAATTTTGGTTGTAAATTTGAAATGGAATGAGCCATAAATTTCTTGAATTAGTTAACCCGAAACATCCAGTTCCGACATAGAAGATCGAGAAGAAGAAGTAACTGGTTTTTCAGAAACTGGAGTGCTTCTAGATGAAATTGAATTGATCGATGAAGAAGAAGATGGAGCTCAAGATTATTCGTAAGCAAAACCGACCCCAAAACCGCCAAAACCCAATTCTTAACCAATTCCGTAGACTTTTCAAAATCTTCGCCGCCATATTGGGTCCACCATTTTTAATTTTTAATTTTTGATTACATATTCGTAATCAGCGACCCCAAAAACCTCCGAGTAACTATTTTTAGCCAAATTCGTAGACTTTTTGAATTTTGATTTGAAAATTAAATTCTGGCGCACTGTGCGTTCTAGAAACTTCCGTAAATTTCTTGCCCACTGGGATTTAGTCATTCACAAAACGTGAACATTTGACAAAGAATGGGGGAGGGGGAATTTTACGCGAATTTAATACATTTCCTGATGAGAATGTAAAAAGGTATAACTGTGTAATGCAGCATAATTACGTTATTTATTTTAAGAACATTATCAATTATTATTTTAAGATGTGGTTATGTTTTAAAATCTAAGAAGATGAAACTCAAACTTCGATTATAATCTTAATTTCCTCCGGTGTGATTTAAACCTCAAGTAGAGTCTATTACGTAAACTCTAAGAACCACTTATATTTAAAAACTTCTGCACCGTCATCAGTTTGACGTATTATTAAAATAGACCATCAAGTTAACATGATGTTCTCCTATATATTACTGTAAACAGCCAAAAAATTCCTCAGAATTGATTCAATCAAGCTTTTAAACATTATTGTAATGCAAAATATTTCAGTACTGAATGAAGGGATTTCTTTTTCCCCTTGCCCTTCGGTTCATTTATGTTAATTTCACGAAATAAATTTATTTTAGTCCTTATTTCTCTTATCCACAGTTTACATGTTTAGTTACTTTTCATTTCTTTTCAGTTACGTAAAGTTTTAAGAGATTTTGGCGTGTATGGTCCAGGCATCACTGATTAAGCGTAAGTTAACTTTTTATGTAATTTTTCATCTAAATAAGTTTTAATCGCGTTTTTCTCAAAACAATGTTTTTAGACCTTGTGTTAACGAAATCTCAAAAACTATTGAACCGATTCTTTTTAAATTTTAAAAACATACTTTGTACTCTTAGGTCAACCCATGAAACTAGAATTATATAAAAAATTTTCATTATAACTATATTTTTGGCTAAAAACAGCGAAAAAAAATAACGATTGTTTTTAGTTTTTTTTTAAGTCGCCATTTTGTTATTTATGCATGTATATTCAAAATTGTAGTTTGTAGTTCCATGGGTTACTGGTGTTATACTAAACGTAAAACTATTTGATTTTTCTGCTTCACATCATTCGCATTAAGGGCGTTGGATAAACAGACTTGGAAATCCGTGAAAATAGAAATTTTTCAAAACGATTCTAAGTTCGACCCTGTCAGCGTATATATTTTTGAAAAACGATTTATGGGATATGTGGAGACAACTTACCATATGTATATGGTCTTATGTTTACTAGAGTCCCATAAAAATAATATTTCATTCCAGCTGAGACGAGAAATGAATATTTTATGATGAAATATTCATTTTCAGAAACGGAGCAAATGTAGGCATAGCAGACGAGTCCCGAGATAGAGACACTACGTGTCAGACGCATTCGTATTTATGAATTATTTTAGGCACAACACCGACACTGAGCGAAAAATCAATAAAATACAGAAAGTTTGAATTTCATATTATTTCAGATTCCAACACGAAATTCGCGATTCATTGTCACAAAAAACTGTAATTTACGCGAGAGTTCGGCGAAAACAGCATTATGAAAGTTTGACAGGTAAGAAATAGACGTTTGAGAGTGATAGACAAACAAATCTGTCTATCTCTGTCACTCTCATGAGTTTCTGTTTTACCCACACAGCGTGTCTCTCTACTTTACCACAATTTTTAGTACATGAAATGGCCGCTACGCAGTTTTGGGTACGACACCGTCGCTCATTGTGTTCAACCCATCGACATATAGAAATGGATTGCGGGACGCTAGGAAAGCGCGTAATAATGCGTCAGAGTAAGAAATTGCAACTGAATGTAGTTTTGTTTTTTTCTCGCCGAAGCTAATTGGTTGAGAACATTTTCGGTGGGTGAAGCTTGGTGGAGCTCAACTAATTAGCTTCGGCGAGAAAGAGAAAATGTGATCGCATATTTGAAATGCCGATCGACCCACGCAACCGAACCTCTATGTCCGTGTGATTAAGAGTAGGAGACCGACTCGAAGATTGTCGAAGGTGCACGATTTCGGTCCGAAAGCTTCTGAAAACTCTGCAGGCGGTCTTCGTTATCTCGAACCGTAATCTATCTCTCCAACCGTACATAGAGGGAAATTTTGGTTTGGAAAAAACTGTCGAATTTAATGATTTGCACGATTCTTAGTTTATGCGACAATTTTGATTTTATGCTTTTTCAGATGCAGAATATTAATATATATATATTTATTTATTTATATTTATATATAATTCATTTATATATACATATATATATATATAAATAAATTATAATTATAATTTATGTATATTTATAATTACAACAATTAAAAATAGAATCACCTCGACTATTTTTTTTTCGTTTTTTATATTATATAAACAAATAGTCTCATATTTTTTATTTCGCCGTGATATGCAAAATTTTTAACTAGAGTAGAATAAATTGACAATTTTCATAAACCATTTCTTACAAAATAATTAAATTTTTAGGTAATGAAAACGATTACGTAAATTTAGCATATAGCCTTTAATTAAAAAAATTATTTTTTTTTTTAATATAAGATATAGAGCAGGTTTACACCGTCGAGTGTAAGTATAGTTACGCGCGTGTAGAACTGTTGGGAGGAGCGAATCTTGCGCCTCGAAGAGAGCAAAAAAAAAGGGTTGTCATTCAAGCAAAAAAGAAAAACATATCCCAAGAGGTTAAATCTAAAAAAAAAACAAATGAATTTAACCTCTTGGGTTATGTTTTTCTCATTTGCTTGAATGACAACCCTTTTTTTTGCTCTCTTCGAGGCGCACGATTCGCTCCTCCCAACAGTTCTACACGCGCGTAACTATACTTACACTCGACGGTGTAAACCAGGTCATATACAATTGTTTTAAATAAATAGAATTTATGGAAACTGAGGCATCTTTATATATCCTCCGACAATATTTTTATTCTTTCTTTTATCCTCTTACAATACTGCCGTCCAACGTAAAAAGATACATAAGTTACATTGTGTCTTAGATCGACTTTTCCATTGCTAAGTTTCAGAGAATAACCCTAAACCACAATGGCACTTTAGATTGTACGGCAGAATAATGTTGTATGTTTTTTAAGTTTAAGCTTATTATAAATTCCTACAGTAATAATAATTTAATGCAAATGATGAATCAATATTTAAAAGCTGTTTGTAGTTTAAAATACAACCAGTTAAAAAATTCGTAAATTTTTGCAAAAGACGGACAATCGCACTCTGGTGGCCTACATTCAGAAGGTAGGAAGATCAAGACGCCCTTTCTGGCGATCTTGCCAGGATAGTGTCAAACGATTGAATTTCTACGGAAATTTAAGAAAATCAAACTGCGCTATCTTGGACGAACCGGGAATTCAAAGAGTGATAAAGTGATAAATTCACATATTTCAAGTACGAACTCCGGTCGGAATCTACGGATTTTCATCCGTTAAATGGCTGGTAAGTTCTTTTGGTAAAATTTGCAGTCGAATTAAGTAGACTCAATTCTACGTAAACCAGAAGAAACCGAAAACCTGAAATTGAATATTAACATTTTGAGTGCGTCGATCTAGACGGTAAATCCTTGAGTTCGCAATTAGACGATAAATCTCTGAAAATGAAGCTACTTCTACAATCACTGATACGTCAGCGACGTATCTTCGCGCCAAGCAGTAGAACAACGTCTACGGTCATCGTTCACCCTGGCAAATTCGACGCTAGGAAGAAGAAGAGCACCAGTAATTAAAGTAAGGAAATACGAGTGTAGTATTTAAGATAGATTTTTGAAAAAAAAACTTAGGTGTTGGTATACTTCGCGTGCTCGCAAGCTGTGCCATCGACAATAAAAATCATCGAATTACTCCGAATAAACTTTGTATGTACTCCTTGTAGCAGGATTGTGCAAATGAGGAGTTTAAAACAAACTAAATAAAAATCGAAATAACGCGACACATATACCCGTTAAATTCCTTACACAACAAATAAAATAAAAAAACCACCTAAAAACCTGGCTTTCTTTAGCTATAGAGATAAGGCACGGGAAAATCTATCTACGATCGACGAAACAGACTCCGAAGAGCATATTTTTATGATAAATAACCCTTTTCGGTCCGCAATGACTTCACCACCTAGATCCACTCCAATTTCTCGACGTCAATCTCTGAATGATACCTCTGACCACCATACCGATGCGTTACAACAAATCATGGCAAAATTGGTAGAATTGGAAACTGGCCAAAGAATGATAAAAAACAATATCCGAACGCTTAATGAAGAAAATCACATGCGAAGGCACGAAATTAAAAATTTAGCTTTAGCGACAAATTCCTTAGCGACGGAAGGTGATACGACAACCAACGAGCATCGTGAGAGTGAAATTCAAGATTCGTCCGGTGACGAGAGTCATGAACAAGAAAACATTGAGAGATGTTACCAAAGATAGAACTTCAACATCAGCTAATACTGGATAAAGAGTAGAAATTCACACAGACATAGAGTCTCTTCTCCCAGCAAAAGAAATTATACGAACAGTGGAATTAATTAACGGTAGTGATGACGTTGGAGTTCATGACTTCATAAGAAGCGTAAAGCGCGCTAAAATGCGTTGTCATAACCCAGACTTACTACTCGACTGCATTTTAACTGAAAAAATCACAGGCAACGCTAAAAGATCTATTAGACACATACCTATTGACTCGTATCACGATTTATACAAAGTCTTAAATACAAACTTAGGTAGAACTACTTTAGCTGAATTATGTAGAACTGAACTAGAAAATGTTAGACAAGGCTCTGACAGCGTTCAAGCATATAGTCAAAAATTCCGAAGCATCTATAATGAGCTAACGTGTGCACTTCAGTCCAACCATAGTTCTGGCATCGAGCGGAAATTGGCACTTAATATGGAAGAAATATCAGCTGTTAAAAGATATATTCTGAATTTAATGGATGAAATATCTAACCAAGTCCGGCCTATGAAACCAAAAACATTAAACGAAACCTTATAGGAAGCCCTAGAACCTGAAGTTTGGCTGAAAAAGAAAAACAAAAATTACATGATGAAACCCACTCAATTTCCTCAAAAGATTTCATATAATTCTAAACAACAATTTAGACGAATATCATTACCAAGAGCCCAAGCAAATACAACACCATACATTCCTAATCAAAATGTCTCCCTAAGTGACAGAATGAAAATGAAATGTCATAAATGTGCCAAATTAGGACACCTTGCAAATCAATGCTACACAAAACATCAAAATTTTCGGGAGGGTATGAACTCAAAAAGACCTCCCCAAGTATACAGGACCAACGAGGAACCAGAGGAATTTTTAAACAACCAAGAATTTCAAATAGAGGAAACATAAGAGATAGAGAAAAATGTGGAACAAGCAGAGTGTCAACAGTTCATGGACGATTGCAATCAGTTGCAGGAAAACGAGATGGGTGAGAATACAGACTATTGGTAGATTCTGGTTAATCAATCAATCTTATTAAGGAAGACTATGTTCCAAAAAATTCAAACATATTTAATATGAAAAAATATTTCAACATCAAAGTCATTCGGCGACGCATGTCAACTATCTATAAAAAAGACATTTATTTCACATTGTTCCTAACGACTTTCCTCTTCCCGAAGAAGGAATAATCGATTTAACTTTTTCACAAAAATATAACAAATACTATTTAACAGATAAATGGTTGTATTTAGATGGTAAAAAGATGTTGCTACACGACGATGGATATTTCAATGAGAGTTTGTTCTATCTTGTAGGATATTATAAGAAGTTTATAAAAAACTTTTCCACTATCGCGAAACCACTTACAAATTTGATTCAAAAAGACACTAAATTTAACTGGACACCAAAATGTCAGTATGCCTTCGAGATTCTTAAAGAATCTTTATGTTCAGCACCTGTGCTACAATATCCCAATTATAACGAGATCTTCACCTTAACAAAAAATGCATCAAACGTTGGACTCGGGGCAGTGCTAAGCCAAAAAGGTCACCCTTGCTGCTTTATGTTCAGAACACTTAATAAGGCAGAATTAAATTATTCAACATCCGAAAAAGAATTATTGGCTATAGTATGGGCCTTGAAAAGGTTGTGACAATATTTATTAGGACGAAAATTTATCATTATGACTGACCATCAAGCCTTAAAATGGGTCCGCAGCGTGAAGGATTCATCATCCAGATTTTTGAGATGGGGATTAAGGCTCGAAGAATATACTTATGAAATTGAATATGGGAAAGGAAAGGAAAATAAAACCGCGGACTGTCTCTCAAGAATCTGTCCAATCCACCAGAATCCCCCACAAAACGAGTCAGAAATCACTGATTCCGGTGAAAAAAGTGACGACTCAGAAAACACTTTATCTGACCTTGAACCCACAAATGACAATGAACAAAATTTAAACACACCATCCCCTATAGAAGTAGAAAGATTCAGACCTAAACTGCCTGCACGAAGAATGCACGAACCATCTGAAGAATCTGAAATTCTTGTTCATCCAGAGATCGGTTCCATTCCCCAATGGAACAAAGATTTAGTAGAAGAATATTTTAGGTAGAAAACACGGGAAACAGTACAAAGAGCTATTAAAAAACCTAACGCAGAGGGAAAATTATGGAAGAAAATACAAAAAAGAGACACAGAAGACGTCAACATTATTCAATTACCACCATATGATGAGAAAAAATGGATTACTATCCTCGATGAAATCATAGAAGAATTTTTAAGAAGGAAATTAACTATTCGGAGATTCCATTTTAACGATCGAACAATTATACCCATTGAAAAAATTCAAATCGAAGAGATGCTCAATTTCCTGTGTTTAAAATATCCTGATCGCGATTTCCGTTACTGTTATGTACCACAGAGTGAATTGACAAATCAAGAAAAAGTAGACATCATAAAAGAGTCTCACGGATGCGTAATGGCCCAGCATTATGGCGAAAAAAAATCATAGAAAGGGCCAGAATCCTGGGAGAATGGAGAGACATGGAAAAGCAGATCCTTGACTACGTTAAAAAATTTCCCACATGTCAATTACAGAAATCTGTCAGAATTACAAGACGGGCTGAAGCAATCATCCCGGACACCCCTACACAACCGAATGAAAAAATAGCAATGGATATTTTGGTCCCCTCCCTAAAACCACTGAAGGACATGAATATATCTTGAGTATCCAAGATATGTTCACAAAATATTTAATGTTGATCCCGTTAAAAAACGCTCAGTCTGAGTCTATTATAGAAGGATTATTTGACCACTTCATATATATATTCGGATTTCCAAAAAGTATATCAACAGATCAAGGACAAAATTTTGTTTCACAATTAATTCAGGACTTCGAAAATCTATTCAGAATTCAACATATCAAGACAACTGCCTACCACCCCCAAAGTAATGGATCACTCGAAAGGTCACATTCAACAATTAAAAATTTGTTAAAATCAAGCATTACAGAGAACCAAAATGAATGGGATAAGAAAAATCCTAAGATTTGCTCATAACACCATGAAACATGAGGGAACTGGCTTCACTCCATTTAAACTTACATTCGGCAGAGGAGCAAATTTACTCTCATCTTTAGCCACAACGCCAAGTCTAAAGTATTCCGAATTGATTGAAATGTGGAAAAACAGACACGAAACTTACTTGAGAAAAGCTCGAGAACAACTTCAAATTCAAAAAGAAAAATATAAGCGACTCCACGACTCGAGAATTGTATTACCTCAACCAATATACGGACCAGGAGATTTGGTTAAATTTGTCAATCACCAAAAAGAAAATAAACTCTCTCCTAGTTGGAAAGGGCCAGCTTCAATTACAGAATAATTATACAATAATAATTATGGCCACAGTAATCGGCATCTTTAGTACTCGAGTGGAAATTAAAGAATTAGAGGGAAATATCTACAAGGAAGAAACAGGATGAGCTTATCTCTATGATGAAGAATGGACTCTCTTAATCAGCGTAAACCTTACAGGAACAGATGAGGAGTCAACGCAATATATACAAACTTAGATTGGCTCAGAAATGAATGCAACCATTGCCCTGCAGTATTTGAGATCCAAACATTTATTTTACGCTTTAAGAGACTAAAAACAAAAGAAATATTGTTACACAACATCTTAGGAAAACCCCGCAACAAACGTGGATTGTTCAACTTCGTAGGAGATTTGTCAAAATCACTATTTGGAACACTAGATGAAAGTGATTTACAGTTGATAAACAAAGAATTTGATCAAGTATTTAATGATAACAAAGTTATAGCTCAAACCATAAAAAACCAGACAAAAATTATAAAATTGCTACTCGACTCCTCCTCACAAAATTATAAAAACACAGCTGAAAACTTAGAACGCAAAACCCAGCATTTTAATGCATTTAGAGAAAGTATAGATAATAACACTAAATCACTATTTATACAAAGAAAATTAATAACAGTAGGAATTCTTATTGACGAATAAAGCAAAGATTTAGACATAGCAATAAATGCTGTTAATTTTGGAAAACATGGCATTGTACACCCACAAATACTAACTTCAAGCATGTTCACGGAAACACTTAAAGAATTCGAAAATACTTATAAAACCCGATACCATATCGATAATAGTCCAGAAAACATCCAACACGTTATGGATACTAGCACGATCAAAATCGCCGTTATAAAAAATCAGCTCGTATATATTATTAGAATCCCCGTTATAAACAAGGAAGAAATGAAAAGTGTTAGAATAATTCCTATACCTGCAAAATTAGGCACCGGATATGTTAGTATTATACCCGAGCATGAGTATTTATTAGTTAAACATGGTCATAGCTTCTCCCTGATTGACAAAGACGAAATAGAGAAATGTAAATGGACTGATGTTTATAGGATATGTAGAAGACAACAACCCGATTTTATTCTTTACACTACTGACAATTGTAATGCGGACTTAATAAAAAATGTCCAAAAACATTGTGTCACTTCACCTTTCGCTCTTAGTAAAGAATTTTTCGTCAAAACAAGCAATGGTTACATTATTATATTCACTACAGAAACCTCTGTTGATTTCGTTTGCGAAAATGAAGTATATGATAAAAAATTAGTAGGAATATTCTCTATATCCTACCTTTAAATTTAAGCAAAAATATCACGAAAAGTTATGACGTCAAAATAAACTATACTATTAATTTCAATGATAAAGAAATACACTTGCTAAATGAAAAATTGATAAAGTTTCCAAATGTTCTTGACATTAATCACTTACGAGATGCTAAAATAAGTCTTGATGAGAGTAATAATCATCTCCTGGGTAATATTCAAAACCGTCGAAGAATTAAAACCTGGACAGAAAATGCTACGACTACTTTTCAATACTTAGGTTATGCACTCGTAGTTTTATATGGTTTATATAGAGTGAAATGTCTGCATTGCGCAATAGAATCACTTAGACATTGTATCAAAAATTGTTATAACAACTGCAGTTTTGGTAATCAAACTCTTACGCAGCATATCAACAGTCAAAATAGTGTACCTTTCTCACGACAAGGAACTGATAATGTAAACTTTACATTAGAAACAAATCCTGGTAACACGAGTTTTGTATCAAAAGCTGACACTAGTGATACGAACATTATACTAGAAACTAACATTGATGACCGACAAATTGTAACGGGAACTAGGCCTATTAGAATAAGGAAAAAGTAATTTTTTTTAGAGGACTAAAAAATGTCTAAATTGAGGGGTGTAATAGCATTTTCAACTATAAGCTAATATTTATATGCTGATGCAGCTCTTATTCCTTCCGTATCTCGTAAGACGTGCGGGGTCAGGTACCACTGCGAGCGGTCCCATCTCTTTAGTTCTACTTTACACGTAATTAGCGAAACATCTCTTTCTGAGTAATAAATTATCACTCTATAATAGTATTTCTATTATTTTACTTTGGACCCGTTACATAAAATACAATCAATTAAGAAATTCGTGCATTTAAACGTTCCCAACTTTGTCGCAACTTTGTGAATATTTTCAAGAAGGTTATTTACAAAATAACTTTTTATAAGATGTGAACGTTTAAATGAACAAATTTTTCAATTGACTGTACTTTAAACTACAACTTTATTGTAAGAGGATAAAAAGAAAGAATAAAAATATTATCGGAGGATATATAAAGATGCGTCAGTTTCCATAAATGTTATTTATTTATAACCTTTGCATATATCTTATATTAAAAAAAAAATAATTTTTTTAATTAAAGGCTATATGCAAAATTTACGTAATCATTTTCATTACCTGAAAATTTCATTATTTTGTAAGAAATGGTTTATGAACTGGAAGATTTTTAAAAATGTTCAATTTATTTTAAAAAATTGTCAATTCATTCTATTTTTAATTGTTGTAATTATAAATATAAATAAATTATAACTATAAAAACATATATATATATATTTATATTTATAATATATATTAGATATATAATAATATTCTGCATCTGAAAAAACATAAAATCAAAATTGTCGCATAAAATAATAATCGTACAAGAGATAAATCATGATTCGATATAACGAAGACTACCTGCAGAGTTTTCCGAAGTTTTTGGAACAAAATTTCCACCCTCGATAATATTCGAGTTTTCGAATTCGAAAGAGGAGAAATGAGAATGGAGAACTTGGTTGCGCGCGCATAGCAAGTGGGTCTCCTACTCTTAGTCACACGACATAGAGGATAGAGGTTCAGTTGTGCGCGTCGGTCGGCGTTTCAAATATGCGATTACTGAACTACACTCAGTTGCAACTTCTCTCTCTTACGCATTATTACGCGCTTTCCTACAGCGTGGGTGTACAATGCCATGTTTTCCAAAATTAACAGCATTTATTGCTATGTCTAAATCTTTGCTTTATTCGTCGATAAGAATTCCTACTGTTATTGATTTCTATATGTCGATGGTTCAACCGTCTATTTCTTACCGGTCAAACTTTCATAATGCTGTTTCCGCCGAACTCTAGCGAAAAGTGAGGGTGCGGATTCTATAACCACGCATAAAATTCGCCAGGCCGCTTCACACCTCTTGAGTTGGCCCCTGATGTGTTCAAAATCGATTTCGAAAAAAATTTTTTTAAATATATGGCTTTGTAGGAAATTTCAAGGTGCATCTTTTATCCTCCTACATAAAAGTTGTATTTCTTACTGTTTCTAAAAGAAAGTGGAAAAACTAAATTTTTTGAAAAATTAAATTTAATACATATTTTCACTTCTACTCGCTCCAAAAGACAAAGTTTTTAATATTTTTGAATGAAAATTGAAGGAGTTATGCTTCAAAGTGTTTTGAACATGATATGCTCTTTAAAGCTTTTTCGGATTGTTATGAAAAAACTTATGAATTTTTTTGCTAAGCTTTATCAAAATATCTTAACGCACCTTTCAAAAGCTTCATTTATCGACTCAATGGGAAATTCACAACGGGCGCCAGTATTAATATATCTATGGGATGATAATGATGTTCCGTACTGGGCTGCCAGTTCTGGCGCGTTATTTACAGCCAGTTCTGGTGTGGTACTGCTCAATGGGAAATTCACAACGGGCGCAGTACTGTGCCCGTATTGGCCGGTACTGGTGACAAAATAAAAATACATGTCTTAAAATAGCTGTGAATTCGATCTCGGGTGTGCCATTTAACTATATTAATATTTTTTGTGTTCATAATGTTGCAAATAAATTTGCTTCCTCATAAAGGAAGCATTAACGATTTTCAAAATTAAAAATTATCATAATTTTCTTAAAATTCTATAAAATTCATTAATCATACAGGTCAATCGATTCGTTTCGACGCAAGAAATTTTTCTTTCGAAAAATCAATTTTACAAAAATTTACATAAAAATTTTTTAATTCAATATTTTGAAAAATCCTTTGGCACGTTTTGAGATACTGGTGGTGCCAATATACTCTACAAATTTTATCAATTTATCTACAACAATGTTTAAGTTAATAGGGCGACAAAAAATGGAGACATCCATACACGCACATCCACACACACACATACATCCGGACAACTAATTAGAATGTTGTTTTAGACATTTATCACGTGAGGAAAGTTTAATTAAACGATTTTTAAAATATTAGAAAATGTATCGAAAACAAAGCTTCCCCTATGAAGAAGCAAAAACAATTAGTAATTAAGAACACGATTTATTCGTTGATGTATTATGGATATACTTATAAATAATTGATATTTATAAATTTTAACACAAATATAAAGCAAATAAAATTTCGCACTCAACGCGGGTGGAGTCGAACGTGGGACCTGCGGGACCCTAAGCTTCGAGATGGTGGTTCTAATATATTTTCCACAATACACTCAACCATACAGTACCTAGTTACACACATAGCATTAAATAATCTCAAGATAATTTTATTCAAAAACGCTTTTGCGTTAACAATAAATAAAATATGAATATGAAATTTTTCCTATTTTTTATTGTACATTTTTAGAAAATGCAAAACCATAGTATTGATTGATAGAATAAGATATTTTATTAGTAGAACAAAACATTTTTTACGTCAAAAAAAAAGGAGCAACAAAATTATTCGGTTGGCATTTTATTAACAAAAATTTATTGTTTCAACAAAAAGGCTCAAAAATTTCCCATAATTTATTCTGGCTTTCCAGATTTCATAATTTTTTATGACTTTCCCATAAGTTATTATTTGGTAATTCCTGAATTTATTACAAATTCTTTCCGTATAAAGTTGTACTGTGTTGACACTTGAAATAAATCCCAAGTTGGATTGTAGCCAACACTTAATACAGTACTGGGTCAATACTAAACCAGTACTGTGCCAGAATTATACCAGTACTGGTCCCATGTTTGGCTAACAGTGTTGATTTTTAAGTACTGGTCCAGTACTGCCCCCAAGTCTTGGGCCAGTACCAGGTATAACTCTGGTACAGTATTGCGGGTGTACTGGCTAGCCAACTGTCGGATTGCCATTACAGGGGCAATACTGCGCCCATTGTTAAGGCTGGCGTAAGCCAGAAATTTTCAACTGAGGAGGGAATTTTGAGTAATAAAGTGTAATAAAGTTTTATGAAAAGTTTTACTTTAATTGAATCAATCGTTAAAGAAATATGAGCACTGAAACAGCGAGTCAAATATAAACAGAGTGTGAGAGGTGAGAATACTTCGATAAGTCGGGGCGCAGAAGTATTCTTACCTCTCACGCGCCGTGTTTATATTTGACTCTCTGTTTGAATGCTCATATTTCTTTAATGATTGATTCAATTGAAGTAAAACTTTTCATAAAACTTCATTACACCCTAATGAACATTTCTTCGCTTGCAAGCATGGACATACTCAAAATTCCCTCGATAAACGAAGCGTTTGAAAGTTGCGTTCCGATATTTTGATAATGCTTAGCAAAAAAATTTATAAGTTTTTTTCATAACAAATCAGAAAAGTTTTAAGAAGCATATCAACTTCAAAACACTTTGAAGCATAGCTCCTCTAATTTTCATTTAAAAATATTAAAAAGTCTGCCTTTTGGAGCGAGTAGAAGTTAAAATATGTATTAAATTTAATTTTTCAAAAAATTTAGTTTTTCCACTTTCTTTTAGAAACAGTAAGAAATACAACTTTTATGTAGGAGGATAAAATATGCACCTTGAAATTTCCTACAAAGCCATATATTTAAAAAAATTTTTTTTTGAAATCGATTTTGAACACATCAGCACGGAGAAAAATGGATATTAAAAAGTATTATCTAGCTATTTAACTATGGGACGACTATCTAGATATTTAGATATAATATCTTGATATTAAAACTTAATATCCAGAGATTAAAATATTGAATGTTAGAATATTTGGATTATATATTTTAATATCTGGATATTAAGTTTTAATATCAAGATATTATATCTAAATATCTAGATAGTCGTCCCATAGTTAAATAGCTAGATATTACTTTTTAATATCCATTTTTCTCCGTGAGGGACTAACTCGAAAGGTCTGAAACGGCCAAGCAAATTTTATGCGTGGTTATAGAATCCGTACCCTCAAATACAGTTTTTTGTGTCAATGAATCGCGAATTTCGTGTTGGAATCTGAAATAATATAAAATTCATAAAATATTCATTTTCTCGTCTCAGCTGGAATGAAATATTATTTTTATGGGACTCTAGTAAACACAAGCCTATACAAATATGGTAAGTTGTATCTACATATGCCATAAAACCTTTTTCAAACATATATACGCTGACAGGGCCGGCCTTAGAATAGTTTTGAAAAATTTGTATTTTCACAGATTTCCAAATCCGTTTATCCAAAGCCCTTAACGAGATTTTATTAACACCGCACGCCTACCCTCTTTTTGAGGCTCTTTAACTCTTTACTGTAGTTTTCCAATATAAAAAGTACATAAAATGAACGAAAACTAATTTATTTAAAGTTCTTAAGGAGCACATTCTCATGAGGGAACTCGCGCTTCGCGCTCGGCTTTTTTAAATAATATTTTTCATGATTAAAACGAAAACTACTCATCCTGTTGAAAAATGGTTCAAGGGGAATTTGCAGATCTTTTTAAGGCCAATAATTATGTTTCTTATCATTTTCTCTGTATCTGTAATTTGAATTTTAGATTTTTTAAGGAAATTCAAAAAGTTATTATGTCTATCCCATAGAGTGTTCAAAAAGAAACATTTTTCATTTTTAGAATTTTTTTCATATCGTGCGTTGTTTGGCTTCTAATTCAAGTTTTATTTCATTTTTTTGGATTTTCAAAATGTTATAAGTCTTTCAATTTTTTTTCTATCCAAAAAAGTCACTATGAAAAATTGTTCGTCTTTTTGAGTACTACGAACATCCGTCATTAGAATTTTTAAATTAAAAAAAAAAAAGTTGTTTTAAAAATTTTCAAAATGCTCCAACTTTTTGAATTTTTATCCAAAATGTCTGACCAATGAACTTGACCTTTATTTTAGGACACTAAAAGAGTATACCAAAGGACAATCCAATCGGTCAATTCTTTCGAAAGTTATCGTGCTCACAAACTAAAAATCTACAGACAGACACATTCGTAAAAACATGTTTTTTGGGCTCAGGGAGTCCCAAAACGTGGACATTTGATGAAAACTGGGGGGGGATCAAATTTTACACAAATCTAATACATTCTCTCTGATGAGAATGTAAAAATTGTTTAGTGTATATAAAAAGTGTATTTATTATGCTATATAAACCCTACATTAATATATTTAATAATAATCGCACAAAAAATTCGCAAAAATATCTTTTTTTTCGAGCGATCAAAGTAGATTATCCCCTTAAGGAATTTTGAAGAATTTTCTAGAAATTTTATAGGTATCCAAGATGTTTTTTACAAATAAAGCATATTGTAAAACATTAAGATTTTAACAGATTTGAAATTTTTCAAGAAATTTTAAGTAATTTTAAATATTATCGTGGAATTTTAAGAAATTTTAAGAGATTCTGACGAAATTTAGGGAAGTTTAAAGAGACTTCAAAATATTTACACATGTTTTAACAGATTTTAGTAATTTTATTTGATTTTAAATTTATTCTGTTTATTTTGAAAAGAGTTATTTTTGATCTCATTTAAAAAATGTAATTTAAAAAGAAATTAACATAAATTAAAAATAGTGAATAATTTTTCAGTTGACAGTAATTATTGCCAAGATCGTATTTAATTATTTATATATATTTTTATGATCCAAGTTGCTTTATGTAATTTCTTAAATATTTTATTTCTCTGAAAATCCTTTTGAAATCTGTTGAAATCCAATGAACGCTTAAAATCTTTAAAATTCATGAAATCTCTTAAAATCTCTTGAAATCACTTAATCATATTAATTTTGAATTTCTAAAAGTACCTATTTTAGATTTCCTTTTCAAATTGCTTCAAATACTTTCAAATCTTTTGAAGTCACTTACACATTTTTTAACTTCTTTCAATTATTTTATAAAGTAAAATCCTAATTCTTTTTTGAATTCCTTTAACTCGTTGGAATCCTTTAAATTGATCCGGTGGGGTATTTAATTATTTTTTTTCCAAATTAAGACATTTTGGAATATGCATCAGTAGTATGGGCTTCGTATCAAACTGTGTACAAGTATAAAATCGAATCAATTCAGACTTGATGCCTAAGGGTGTTAGTATTTAAGTTGAGAGTTGCGAAAGAAACTAGCTATCTTAGCACTGTGTCAGAGGTGATTAATTTAGAATTACTAGAATGTAGAAGATTTCAAGTTGGATTTATATTTCTATAAAGAATACTAAATAACACAATAGTCTAACCACAATTACTACACAAATCTCATTCAAGATGATAACTATAAATCTCTTAGGTCAGACGGTAAACTATGTCGTCCAACTGACTATAGGACTGTCTATGGCGAACAATTCACTTTAAAATCAATTTACAGATCCTATATCTTATTGAACAAGATATCCTACGATATAGATATATTTAGTCAAACTCTTAGCAAATTTACCACATTGTTAAAAGTGCTTTATTAAATGAAAAATGTTACTATGTCGAACCAAAAGATACTCTCTTCGTAATAAAATGATTCTTTTGTTAAGTTAAGAATCGTAGATAAAAATACTCTGTTATCAAATGTACAAAAGG
Source organism: Synergus japonicus (assembly GCA_900474275.1). Taxonomy (NCBI): domain Eukaryota; kingdom Metazoa; phylum Arthropoda; class Insecta; order Hymenoptera; family Cynipidae; genus Synergus; species Synergus japonicus. The sequence goes on along the minus strand of UCOH01011767.1, from coordinate 546 downwards.
CGCAAGCCGTTAATAAACTAAACTAAACTAAACTTAAAATTACTTAAAATCTTCTAATTCTGAGTGTGTCGTTTGATTCAATATATGTAGTTACATTATTCATTTAATAAAGCACTTTTGAGAAAGTGGTGAATTCGCTAAGAGTTTAACTATATATATATATTTCCTACAAAGCCATATATTTAAAAAAATTTTATTTTCGAAAATGATTTTGAAGACATCAGCACGGAGAAAAATGGATATTAAAAAGTAATATCTAGCTATTTAACTATGGGACGACTATCTAGATATTTAGATATAATATCTTGATATTAAAAATTAATATCTAGAGATTAAAATATTGAATGTTAGAATATTTGGATATCTGGCACAGTATTGCGGGTGTACTGGCTAGCCCACTGTCGGATTGCCATTACAGGGGCAGTACTGCGCCCGTTGTTAATGCTGGCCTAAGCCAGAAATTTTCGACTGAGGAGGGAATTTTGAGTAAGCTCAAACTTCCAGCGGAAGAAATTTATATTTATATATATATATATTATATATATA
>UCOH01011766.1:0-12451 GCA_900474275.1 Synergus japonicus | reverse complement strand
TGTTCATTTTTCGAAAAAACTGAACTCCTTGCCCGGAAGATTTTTTATTGTGCTATTCAACATATGAATTCTTATAACAACACCCCCTTCAACACATCCACGCAATACTAATCATTTCTGAAAAGAAATAAAGATTCTCTGAATATTCTTCGATGTTCTGTTTTAGGATAATGTTCATTTTTCGAAAAAACTGAACTCTTTGCCGGAAAGTTTTTTTTATGGATTTGAGCATATTAGTTCTTATTACAACACCCCCATAAACACATCCAGGCAATACCAATCATTTCTCAAAATTTTCTCATTTTTTATGAAGTCCAGCTTAAGAGTTCTTATTACAGCACTCCCATAAACACATCCAGGCAGTACCAATCATATCTGAAAAGAAATAAAGATTCTTTGATTATTCATCCACCTTCTCCTTTAGGAAAATGTTAATTTTTCGAAAAAACTGAACTCTTTACCCGAAAGATTTTTTTATGGAGTTCAGCATAAGAGTTCTTATTACAACACTCACATAAACACAACCCGGCATTACGAATCATTTCTGAAAAGAAATCAAGTCTCTTTGAATATTCATCCACTTTCTCCTTTACGAAAATGTTCATTTTTAGAAAAAACTGAACTCTTTGCCCCGCAGATTTTTCTTATGGATTTAAGCATATTAGTTCTTATTACAACACCCCTATAAACACATCCAGGCAGTACGAATCATTTCTGAAATGAAATAAAGTTTCTCTGAATATTCGTGGACCTTCTCATTTAGGAAAAGATTCTCTGAATATTCTTCGATGTTCTGCTTTAGGAAAAAGGTTCATTTTTCGAAAAAACTGAACTCTCTGCCCGAAAGATTTTTTTATGGAGTTCAGCATAAGAGTTCTTATTACTACACCCCCATAAACACATCCAGGCAGTAACAGTCATTTCTGAAAAGAAATAAAGATTCTCAGAATATACGTCCACCTTCGCCATTAGGAAAATGTTCATTTTTCGAAAAAACTGAACTCCTTGCCCGGAAGATTTTTTATTGTGCTGTTCAACATATGAATTCTTATAACAACACCCCCTTCAACACATCCACGCAATACTAATAATTTCTGAAAAGAAATAAAGATTCTCTGAATATTCCTCGATGTTCTGTTTTAGGAGAATGTTCATTTTTCGAAAAAACTGAACTCTCTGACCGGAAGATTTTTTTATGGAGTACAGCATAAGAGTTGTTATTACAACACCCCCATATACACAACCCGGCAGTACGAATCATTTCTGAAAAGAAATAAAGATTCTCTGAATATTCTTCGATGTTCTGCTTTAGGAAAAAGGTTTATTTTTCGAAAAAACTGAACTCTCTGCCCCAAAGATTTTTTTTTGGAGTTCAGGATAAGTGTTCTTATTATCAAGATTGGAGACTGATACTCAATTCCGAATGCTCTGACTCTTTTGGGTCGTGCTGTTTTTATGTTGATCTTTAGAAACCAAAAATTTCAATAGAGTAGAGTTAGAGTGTGTATGTTTCTTGTGGGTGTCTCCTATACAGATGGAGTTTATAGTGTTCATTTGAGGGCGTGAGTTTGGGTATGACAGTCGATGTCCTCTTGTAGATTTAGAGATTTATTAGTGTTGCAGGTGGCTCGGGTCGTAAGGGTCAGTTACAAAAGTATGAATGAAATTATAATTATGGCTTATGATGTAATGATTACATGTTTTCAATGGTGATTATGATAATGATTAATTACTTAATAGCCAAACAATTAGTTAATAGTTAATTAATAATTAGTTAACTAATGTCATACTGACATGACAATGCATTTAAGTGAGAATGTTAAAAACAAATTAAATGATTATTTAATAATTTAATATATTGATATGTTTTTAATAATCTTTTATTTTTTTTTATAATACTATCAGATTGAGAAATAAAAAAGAAAAGAAAAAGGAAGAAGGAAAAAAAAAGGAAAATGTTAATCTATTGAAGAGAAGGAGAAGGGAAAATTTGGAGAGTATTGTGACAAGGAGAAGTGTGGTCTTGGTGGGTAGAGGGGGTGGTTGGAAGAGTAGGATAGAGGGGTACATTTGAAGAATTTAGGGTGAGGGGGAAGAATGAACAATGCTGGAAGAGGAACAACGTTTTTAAATATTAAATATTATTATCTAAAATAAAGAAAAAAAAATAAAATTAAATATATAAACTTCTTAATGTTTCCTCTATGAGGAAGCAAATCATATTTGCTTACAGGAAGCAAAGTGCTCATTAAATGAGCACAAAAGTTGATATAACTTTACAGCTAGTTAACTAATTCACGAATACGCCTGAAATATTTAAGAAATTAATAAAATGGGGTTGGAAGGGGGAATAAGTGATCTTTCTTTGCTTCAGACTTTCGGTGTCTTTAGATTATTTTCAAAAGATTATTCGAACGATCAAATTCATTACAGGCCATCACATAACTGAAGATGTATTGCGTATTATGGATATAGAGCATTTCCAAAAACATAATATCAAAATAAGCATTGGGGCGAAAATAATTTTGCAGAAATATATAATTGAATTAAGAAAAGAACAGAAAAATATGGACATGCCAAATACTCTGACGGTAAATAATTATTCGAAGCGTACCTCTGATGTTTACTTTGATTCTAATAATAGTATAAATAATATTATTATATAATAAATGTATAGTGCCAAATTTATTTTAAAATTTTCTTAATAGTATTGGGATGTCAATTTTTTTCTAATTATTTACAGTATTGTGAAAATGAACAATCTTTCATGTTTGATTTAATTGCTGAATCAAGTACGGTTGCCGATTCTGTAGAGATAGTGCATACTCCAGAATTAGACCAAACGATTTTCAATCCAAGAGTCAATTCGCAAAATATCGAAATAATTCCTGACACTTCAAAAAAGCGGATGCCTTGAAATGTTGCTAGCCCAAATTCCAAAAAATTATGCATTGATCCATCTGCACGTGATCTCCCTCTCATTAATAATAATCATCTAACTTATGCTTCTCTTTTCTTATCTGATGATACATGGCAAAAACACGTAAGCTATGTTTTTAAGTTTTTAAGAAATATTCCTACTTTTACCAGAGATAATAATTTTATTACCATTTTTTTTTAAATTTTTGAATACAAATTTTGTGAAGATTTTGAATTTAAAAAAGTTTTTGATTTACTTTAGAAAAACACATTGTTTTTAATTTCTTAAAGTATATTTTTCTGGTTATCAGGTCCTTTTGAAGATCTTGCAAGAAAATCTTGAAGGTCAAGCTATTTTGGTTAAGTACGAAAAAGAATTGATGTTAGACGATCGTGATAGAGTAGTATAACAGGAAGGCTTCTGGACAGGTTCGTGTGAGTGCATGTCCGTGTGAGCTTGCGTTGGAGTGACTGTCTCTGTGTGAATGTGAGTGGAGGGAGTAAGAATGTGGATGACATCATAGTTATGATGAATTACTTCCGGTGATAAGAATTATTAACATAAACAAATGATGTCTAAATTGTAGAAAAACAAAAGTATCGGGTTACATAGGAATTCCTGAGAGATGACGTCATATGTTTTTCCTTTTTTAAAATAAACAAAAGGGGGTGTCAAAATTATAGCAAAACAAAAGTATCGGGTTACATAGAAATTCCTGGGAAATGGTGTCATATTACATATTTCTATCCAAGTCCAAACCTGTTTTACCCCCACTCCTGAGAAATTTAGCGTAAACAATCATAGAATTCTGAGAAATGACGTCATATTACATATTTTCAAGGTTAAACCCCCCACTCCTCGAGAAATGGTACATAGAATTCCTGAGAAATGGTGTCATATTACATATTTCTATGCAAGTCTAAACCTGTTTTACCCCCACTCCTGAGAAATTTAGCGTATCAGTCATAGAATTCTGAGAAATGACGTCATATTACATATTTTCAAGGTTAAACCCCCCACTCCTCGAGAAATGGTACATAGAATTCCTGAGAAATGGTGTCATATTACATATTTCTATGCAAGTCTAAACCTGTTTTACCCCCACTCCTGAGAAATTTAGCGTATCATGTTACATAGAATTCTGAGAAATGACGTCATATTACATATTTTCAAGGTTAAACCCCCCACTCCTCGAGAAATGGTACATAGAATTCCTGAGAAATGGTGTCATATTACATATTTCTATGCAAGTCTAAACCTGTTTTACCCCCACTCCTGAGAAATTTAGCGTATCATGTTACATAGAATTCTGAGAAATGACGTCATATTGCGGAATTTCATGCAATTTAGATCATATATAGATATCATATTATACGGTAGACATAACAATAAGATAAGAAATTCTAAGAAATTAGATAAAAAGTCCTATATGAACCGCAGCACATCCCTTGATTTTTCAGTTCAACAGCAAATGCCAAGTAATAAGCAGCATAAAGAGTTAAAGATTCGAATTGAATTATTTTTAAAGGAAGTTAAAGAATTAAAACAGTTAGTGAAAGTGTATTCTAACATTCGTAAAATATCAAAAAATTTCGAAAACCTAACAATAAAAAGTTAATATTTTCTGAAAAGTGAATAAAAGTTTTAAATCAATTACTAAAAATGGATTTTAGTAAACTCAACAAGCTTGCGTGTGAGAGGGATTTTCTTCCTATCAAGAAGTTGAAGGATCTTGAGCTGAATAAAACACAGCAGATCACATACGTATGAAATATTAACACAAACCTGCTCCTCAAACTCATTTATTAATTTGTTCCAATATTCTATCAAAGGTTATAAATCTTCTCGAATATAATCGTCGATAATTTTTTCTAAAAAGGACAGCTTTTCTCTTTCCTTCTTTCATAATGGGATTTTGTTTTTTAAATTTTCGATGAACTATTCTAATACTGAATTCTATAATTAAATAATAATGAAAAAGCTATAAAGTTGGGATCATATCTTACGAACATTTGGTAAATTTTTGCAAGATATGGTCCTCTTACTTTTCATTTAAATAAAATATTTACAGAAATTGTATATTGCATTGTAGATTAAAATTAAGTGTATCTATATATATTGAATGAATTTTTGAATGCTGTGAAAATATTGTATAATATATGAAAGAAAATGTTTTCAATAAAAATATGAAATTATAAATAATAACCTGTATTCTTTATTTTAACAATAAGAATAACACAAAAATATGATAATATGAAACATTTTTATTGAAATATAACTTAGTCTAAATACATTTGAAATATCTTATAAATCTGATTTACTTATCCAGCTATTATGAGAATCATCAAAACCTAGCCATTTTACAAATATTTTATCTTTACTCCTTTTCACGATTTTTTCAACAAGATAGATATCTGGATTTTTCACTTTAAGTAACTCTTGTTCGTAAAAACCACCCATAATGGGCTGATCCTGATAATCTTTAAACATATACGTGATAGGCACTGTATTTTTGATGTCTCTTATTGTAAATATTTCAGTAGTTCAGTTCGGTGTATAGCCTTTCTCGAAAACATGTTTAAATTTACTTATTCGAACTTTTTCATTAATCTTAAACTTTGAATTCAGATTTACATTTTTAAGCTGAAACTTCTTGTATACATTTAACAATAATTTTTTCTCATGCTTAAATGTCACATCTTTAGGTTTCATTCCTATAGTTCGATGCTTATCATTATTGTAAGAGGACACCAAATTAGATAAAATATTTAACCATTTATAATTTCCTTGTATACTGAATTGCTTCCATATTTTATTCTTTAAAGTTCTGTTAAATCGCTCGCAGATAGTATAACGGTGTGGCTATACCATACCCCATAGCGCCTGACTATAGGCACAACATCTTGTGCGTACCGGCACGGCAGAGCACTGCCTGGGATTGATTAATTATCGATCCACGAGCAGTAACGCACAATTACGCTAGGTACCCGGCTACCTGTCTTTCTCATAAATAACGCGAATTTTAATGGGGATAAGACACGGGCGCTGGCCCACTATCATCGTCCAGCACCAGCTTGACCTACTCAACCAAGCAGTCTTGGACTTTCGGATTCTTCTACTGGCATCGCAGTTTCACCACGACTTCGACGTTCATCTTCGGCATTGCAGTACTTCAGCATCTAGATCTTCAGTGTAAATCGGTAGATATAGGAAAGAAGAACCTTGCACGCTATTCCAAGCTGAGGATCTTCTTTCAGTAACTTTTGTTTCCCCTATCCTTTAACTTGTTGAAGGGTAGTTTTCTCGAGGGGTATCAATGTACGCTTTTCCAAGCTGTTGATACACCTCCTTCGTTTTGCATTTATTTTGCCCGCAATTTTTCTTTTGGTTTAATCAAATCCTTGTGTACGCTGCACCAAGCTGCGGGGATATGATTAAAATTCTTTCGTTTCGCGGTTAAAAAATCAAATCCTTGTGTACGCTGTACCAAGCTGCGAGGATTTGATTCAGCTCGACTTTTTTCGCGGTTAAATTTCGATTCTCTGTGCACGCTGTACCAAGCTGCGGAGAATCGAAGGGGTTGAATCGTACACTAAACTCACGGTTCGTAAGGGATTCCAAGGAATTTCGAGGGGTAGAATCTCGGCGCGCGCAAAGGACCAACTCAAGAAGGGTTCCGGTTTCGCAGTAATTCTATCGCGGCGTGATCACACCCATCGAGGGTTTCGATTTTGAAACGCGTAATACTTTGCAAGCGAATAGTTAGTTGCGAATACCTCGAGAAAGGGTACTAGCTTGTCAAAATTCTGAGCCTATTTGAATTGTTTTAATAAAGGTTTTGAACCACTCTTTGTACTTAGCGATCTCAGAAAGGGACTCGAGGGTAGTTTGAGGGATCCGATCTCAATTTCTAATTGTTATAAATTTATAAGGGATGTTTTGGCATTGCTCGGTTTGTGAGTTTATTATTTAGTTTATATCGCGTCTCATTTGATTTTTAAAAACATAGGATTATATCGAGTCTATTTCCACATCCGTTCCGTGCTAAAGCATCTTGAATTTGCTGTTTTCTATTAACTGAATAAATTTTGTTACTTTTATCGAAATCTCTACGTGTTTGCTCGCCTCTCTCAGGAACCTTTCCCACTTCCTTTGATTCTAGCCTATGAGAGGGCATAAGGTCTTATTTTCAGGCTTAGCAATTAAGCATTTATTTTGCAGTAATAGCATTTAATTTATAATTAGTATAAAAGACCGTAGAATCGTTACAATAGATGCCTTTAAATTACTATATTGTAACCTTTAGATTATGAACGGTCCATTTAACTCCTGCTATCAGAATTTTGCATAAGGCAGCAAGTTTTGATTTTAATTTTGTCGTAAAATTACTAGTTCAATTAATTTAAGAAAAGATTAGAGAAGATCGTTAATTTTATAATATTGATAAACAAGAGAGTTTTCACACTATATACCAAGGATGCAATGAGCGTACCAATATAAACAAATATTCGTTTATTACAATCCTTATAGCAACACAATGACAAAACCGTTTATCATTTTAAAATTATAAAACAAACCAATTCAAATAAATAGTGTTCAAAATAGCATTATAAAATAAGATGTATCGTAACGATCGCATCGATTATAAAAAATAGACAAGAAACAAATCAATGATAATAAATCAGAGCGCATGCACAATAAAATTCTCGAGAACAAATAATATACAAATCAATAAATTCATAGTAAATAATCGCACATGACGTTGCAAATCAATATAGAAATGGTAAGTTTGGATTCACGCATACATAAAAGCGATTAGATTCATATATATATCATCCTCTATGAGGAAACCATAATTGAAATTTAGAATCTAACTGTCAATATTATAAAATACAATTACAAGAAATATGCGAGATCAAAGATATTGTATAGGCGACGGTACTCACTAGTATAAATATTTAACTGTGCGTTCAAGAGGATACCTTCTAATGAGCGTCGAATTATAGTCGAAAGAACGTGAATTGTCAGTGGAAAACTACATCGAAAATCCACCAGAAAGATCATTGATCATCAGAAAGCGTACCAAGAGAAACCGTGCCCATCGAAGTTAAATTTCAGAAATGCTATCCTCAGTTCTCCATCATACTTCGAAGGATATTTTGCCACGAACAAATAAAACGCCTCGCTAAAATCACACACATAAACACACAATAATGAATACACCGATCACCTATTTTTTCAATCAATTAGAATTTGAAGTAAATACAATGTAACTGTTGAACAAATACCTGGTTTTGATTAACTATAACCCGAGCGAAGCGTTTAGCAGCCCATTCCCTTTGACAGCTGATTGAGAAAGGCTTTCCAATTCTGCCTACGCTCTCTCATGGCATAATTTTAATTACCCCGCCCATCTACTTTAATGATAATAGGTGATTGGTCATTCATTTTCACACTTCTACCATCTAAATTCTCTTTCATACACTCTGAATACATATTTATATCGCCTCAATATGTAGAGTATAAACTAATTCTATATTCTTTCATAAGATCTTGAAAAGTAGAGTTATAAAATTCTTTTCCTCTTTTTATCTATGTTGTAATGACCATCAGCTGTAATTTTGAATCCAACTCCTGGAGGACCAGGCCTCGTAGACTCGCCAGCTTTCAAATGATGTCCGAACACGTCAACACTCATTATGGAAATGATAGAAATTTTGAGCAACACTCGCTTAATAAATAATACCATCCTCACGCAATTCTTCAACGGTTGATATAATTTCATTGGTATGACTTCGATTTCCAGCTGCTTGAGAAGCTATAAGTAATCAAAGTCGATCTATCAACTCATTGGGATCTTTCCAGTAAATGTAGTCCATATGATTTTTTTCCTTCTTTTCAGCAACCATATACTGCGGAATTACACCACCTTCTGATGAGGTGTTTTTCTTACTTTTTCGCTTGGACTCAGACTTGGGAGAAGATGTAGCTATTACATTTTCAATAAAATTTCTAAATTTAAAAGTTTTATTTTCTCGTACAGCTCCATCGTTACTATAATGCTTTCGACGTGCATTGGTTACATTGATAATTTTCTTATAATTTTCAAAATCATTCTCACTCACATAGATTTCTTTAGATACTTTTTTGAAAATGAGTTCAAGTAAACCTACAGTTTTAGGTATACTTAAACTTCCTACATTGATATAGTTGTTATCAAAACTAATTGCTGAATCAGCAATCATTAATCTATCTTTTGATAATTTTCGCACCCCGTATACAGTATCCATATCTTTACTGCTCTCCGCTAATAATAAAAGATATTTTTTCTCAATATCGTCCAGCTTTTCAGTATTATATCTCCCACTATTTACTTCACTGTTGCTCTCAATATCATGATGTTGCGTAATATTAAATGTTAACTCTAAATCATTTGAGTTATTAGCTGTTTTAAATAAATTTTCACCATCATGATGTATTATATTATCATCATAAACATTAGGATAGCTGTAATTTTTCGTCTCATCCTCAGACTGGTCTTCAAATTCATTTTTTTCACCTCCTTCTTTACCAATATCGGGTTCACCTTCTCAACTTTCTGAAATCCGGTAACTATTTTCTCAAGCGGCGAGACAATCGGTTGAAATTTATTGTTTAACTCAATTTCAGCTCTCTCCTTTCCTAACTTCATTCTTTTATGTTTATTCCGTATGGATTCACTAGCTCTGGCGATTTCACTTAAAATATACGTTTTATCGCTTTGAGAACGCGATTGTGACTGATCTGTTTGTGACATGTTGCACTACTGTTATAACTATAACCAATTCTCCTATTATAAGCAATTCCCATCTCTCTCTCTCTCTCCCCCCCCCCTCTCTCTCTCACCCCATTGATTTAATGTGTAGTCTTATTGTTATGACTTCTCCGCGAAAATTAACCAAATTCCCGTCCTGATCAACTATTAGTAATTGAATATAATCTATAGACTTGACGACGATAATTTTATTTAATGAAAAAATAGATGTTTTCTTTCTCTTCTGCTTTAACCCCATACCTAATTTCGATTTTACTTTCATTGCATTCGCCACAGCTAGGGCAGCAGTTCTCTCGGTTATGCTAGCGTCTTTCGATAACACACGACTATAGGCTCTCTCGGCTAGCAACTTGTCTGCCACGTTCCTTGCTACAACGTTTTCTCTGTTCTCTGTATAGGCAATATCGTGCTACTTACAACCTGCATCCAGCGGATTCACCCCTGGATCACCTCGTGCAAGGCGTTTTGCTAATTTTGTGCCTGGTTCACAGTATTGATAACCAGGCAGATGCAATTCTATTGGAAGACTATTGATGACTTTGTTAAGTAAGCTCTCACCGCGTGTTGCCTTTTTCAAGGTTCGCTGACGACTGACTCTATTCTTTTTGTCTACGTGCACGATCATTTCAGTATGACATCAGACTTTCAACTAAAGTGTTCATCCTTATAATGGTGTTATTTATAGTTTTTCTCATCAGTCGTAGCGGGAACGTCATGGAGTATAAAACTCAGTTGATAAAATTGCCTATTGTAAATTTTGATGTACTTGCACAGCATGACAAAAGAGAAAAACAGCATGGAAAATTACTACCAGACAGTATGCGAGCAGTATTTTGCGGACCATCTAATTGTGGAAAAACTAATGCTCTTCTCGCTCTAATAACACACCCGAATGGCTTAAGATTTCAGAATGTGTATGTCTACTCAAAGTCTTTAAATCAGCCAAAATATAAGTTCCTAGAAAAGGTTCCACAGTCTGTAGATGGCGTTGATTATTTTCTATTTAATGAGCATGAAGAAGTTATCACACCGAATCAGGCACGATTTAATTCGATATTTGTATTCGATGACGTGGCTTGCGAGAAACAGGATAATATAAGAGCATACTTTTCAATGGGGAGACACCGAGATGTTGATTGTTTCTATCTGTATCAAAGGTATGCACGTATTCCAAAGCACTTAGTTCGCGATAACTTTAATCTGCTAATATTATTTAATCAAGATAAAATGAATCTTAAGCGTGTATATAATGATCATGTTAATACAGACATGTTTTATTCACGGTTTAAAGAATTATGTGCGGCATGCTTGGAAATGTTTCGTTACACATGTGATAAAATAGCTATTTACTTTACAAGACGCGAAAGGAGGCACTTATTGGACGAAAGTAAGTCGATAATTGCCTGTTTCGTGACGTGTGAAGTGCAAACCTTTTCTTAACAACTGTAAACGAGTTAAAAATATGTTTTCATTATTTACTAATTCGATTTTAAAAAAATAGTGCTAATTTGTACTAGTGTGCTAGTTACATTTTTTGAGTCGAGTAAGTTACTCTGGTAACGTACGGTAATATTGGTTAGTTACCCTGTAACGTATCTGACGTTTGTTCTTGAAGAGAATTTATGAGAATTTATTTTCTTTTTTTTATAAAAATAATTACAATAATACCAGTAGCTATTTATTTCTCGTTTTTATCATACAAAATTCATTTTGCCATTAAATTACATTTATCTTTAAAGTTTACGAAAAATAGTGACTTTATTACTGCATCCAGTCATTTTCATTTAGAAAAACTGTGATTTAATACTAATAATCATTAGAGTGAAAGAGAAAAAGAGAGAGAGAGAGAGAGAGAGAGAGAGAGATAATGTATCGGTCTCTTTCACTCTTACGATTTTCTGCTTTTTGCTTTGCGTTTTCTGCTACCATAGGAGGTCACCCTGAAACGATAATCATTAAAAATACTATTACACATTTGAACAGTTTTCGAAATAATTGATTGCTAATTGGAAGTTATTATATTTAATTTTTCATATTTATTCAAATGTAATTAATTTATTTTTTGAAGTTTTACATTACTGCAAGACGCTTATACGGAGTATTCTAAACATTTTCTAAATTTATAATTTTAATGCTCACAAAAATTTTAACCATGTTATCTCAACCCTGGTTTACTTAAGATTCTAATGGAAAGCAGGGTTGGGATGACATATTTTCGATAGTAAACACGTCAACCATTTAGGTGCACTTTCTCATCCGCGTATTTTTGATGGACACGATATCAATACAGAGATTTCTGATACTGCACGATTCAAGTCTGAAGTTAGGCGTAGTGATAGGAGAGCTTGCGATACAAAATATCTTTTGAATTTGGCTAATAGAAAGTTGCACAATAATTTGATTGCACACATAAATGTTTATATGCTTATGCTAAGAAATATTGTATCTCAACAGAATGTTGATTTAACAGCAGAAAAAATCCTTAGTAAAGGATTTATTGATGATGCGATTAGGTATGGTGTAGGTTACAACGTTTTCAAAGATATAAGCATGTCACATGCCTGTTTGGAACAGGAGAAGAGTCATTCAATCTCCATCCCCTTTGCCCCCTCTTCGCTACCAGTGAAAACCACTCAATCTCCATCCCCTTTACGCACCCCCTTTACCCCTTTACCCGCAATAAACGCCCCTTTTGCACCCCATTCACCCCTTTACCC
>UCOH01011765.1:0-20511 GCA_900474275.1 Synergus japonicus | reverse complement strand
TTATATTCCTTATATGAAACTTTATAAAACTATAATGAAGCTTCTCCTTTCGCGCTCTTTAAAATCTACTGAACAGTTCGGTAAACCGAACGTCGGGCAGCATCTCCCACCACTCCTGTAGTAATGCAGGGTCTAATGCATGTATTACGCACCCTGGCCATTTCAACAAATTTTAGTTATTCCTTTTTTTTACTCCACAAGAGTTTACGTTTTACTGAACTGCTCAGTAAAGTTTCATACATCGTGCGTCAAACATTCATTCGCGTCATGTAAATCCACTTTAATTCTCTGTTTCATTCTCAATCGCGGTTTACTGAACTGTTCAGTACTCTCTATCTTGTGTTCATTATATTTTACAAATGTGTGCATTAAAATTTCTGCAACCATGTACAGTATTAATTACAGTTAAGTTCGGTAGATACTCCTTCACATTTATTAAAATTTCACGTTCTAAGCATTAAGTTTTCATTAATTTAACTTTACTGAACTGTAAGTGAAACATTATCGAATTTGTCCTTATATCCCCAGTTTGTTCAACAGTTCAGTAAAGTTTAACGAACACATTTTCTCCGTGTAAGTAGTAAAGCCAAGTGAAAAGTGGGCTTGGTCAATGATATAGTTAAGCCAAAAAGTAGGCGTGTTCAGTGAATGCATACAACTTAAAAATTGGGCGTATTCAATTAATGCGGTTGTAATCAATACAGCGTAGTCTGTAAGCACACTCAAAAAATGAAATAGGCATGTCTAAGGAGGAAAGTTAGGTCAAGAGGTGGGAACAGTCAAAAGGTATAGTCAAGGATAAAATATAACTAAATGATGAAGTATACGTGCCTAATTAGTACACCCGAATTATAAAATATTTGTATAATTTTTATTTGAATAAAGTTATCAGGGATTGAAATTGGATGGCCTTGAGCTAAAGTTATTGGTCTTCTAACCCGGAAGTGTTGAAATTTGTACTCCTTAAATTTAAAATCTTTAAACTGATACAAAAACGAAAACTAAAGAAACACACACAAGGGAATAAGAACTGATTCATGTTCTTGTTATTTCTCTCACACAATTTGAATGTAAACATCGTACATCAACGAACGAGTGGTCCTATTGGAGGGAAAATTCATCAACGAGGTATAATAAGATTGAAGTCATACGTTAAGAAAAAAAACATCAACTTGGAGAATATTCTTGTACAATGTACAATGTACATGAAGATGCGATATGTGTATAACGAGTCTCGTGATTCTAGAAATAGCTGGCTATTTGTTTTCTCTGCGAGGGGATCGAACTCGCGACCTTACGAGTTACACACACACACACACACACACACACACACTTTCTGAGTGTACTTTGGCTGTATAAAGAGGATAATATAATTTAGCTTCTGTATTTTCTACCGAGAAAATAAATAAATGAAATAAATATATGAAATAAATAATTGGATAATATTAATAAGAAAACAGTGCATATTATTCATCTGTCACTTTAGCCTTAATCTTTCACTTTGACCTTTAGCTCTTATTTTTGAACTGTAAACTCTGAACTCTGATCTCCTACGTTTGATCTTTGAATTTTATCATTTGATCTTGAACGTGACCTCGACCTTGATTCCAGTCCTCGACCTTGACCTATGACTTCGATTTTAAACTCTGACCCTGAACTTAATCTCTTTGTCCATTGACCTTTACCTTTAAATGCTTACCGATTTACCTTCACCTTGAATTCACCTTGACCTTTCAGCGTTTCCCCATCACCACCCTTTATCCTTGACCTTCATCTTTAAACTTTGACTTTTAATCTAGATATTCACCTTCGATCTTGAACCATTGATTTATTAAAAATTACCGATGACACCTTAACTTTTCACGTTAACATTTAAACTCTTGAAAATTGCTCTTCGTCTTTTACCTTGACCATTTGAACAACTGACCCGTGATCTTTGATTTTCATCTTTGACCGCTGATTTTTATACCTCTGATCATTGACCTACATCTTGGAACTCTGACCTTTTGAATTTGACCTTTGACCGCCGACTTTTATCTTAAAACTTGAATTCTAACCTATGACACTTCACCTTTGATTCTTGATCTTCATCTTTGATCTTTTACCCTTTACATTTGATCTTTGAATTTTGTCTACTAATCTGTCCTTTAAACTATAAACCCTTGATTCTTGATTTTTACATTGACCTTGATATTTGAACTCTGATCCCTCACTTTGACCTTTGATTCATGATAAAAATTCCAATAACATACCATTTAAAGCCAATTCTCTTCTTCCGTAGTTACCTGAATTGGATAAACAAATTTAATTTATATTAATAAACTTTACTTATTAATAACTACATCTTGTTTATTAATTTCAAAGGAATTTCCTTTGCTTTCCTTTCCCTTCTACTTTCAGTAGTAAACTCTAGGTTATTAATATTGTTGACGACGAAACCACTGAAAATTATAATCTAACGGAATAATTTCGACTATCACAAGTAATAGTCCAGATCAATCTCATGGATGGGAAGATTGGGTGATTTTGCCATAGGTTTATTGTACC
The DNA here is from genome assembly GCA_900474275.1 of Synergus japonicus. Lineage (NCBI taxonomy): Eukaryota > Metazoa > Arthropoda > Insecta > Hymenoptera > Cynipidae > Synergus > Synergus japonicus. The sequence goes on along the minus strand of UCOH01011765.1, from coordinate 17,964 downwards.
GTAAAGCCCTTATCACTGCTCATGCATTATTTATCAAATGCTCAACTCAACTTGAAAGATAATGTCTGATAACTGTCCCAATACCTTATTACTACACTAACTTTTCTAGAACTACAGAATCGCCATCGTATTGAACAAAGTTTCTGTTCATCTCCTTTTACTTGATTAGAGATAAAAGTGGAAGCCACTCGAATCTCGAATCTGAACCAATATACGCTCATTTGAATAATAAGGCTCTTATCCGCAAATTAACTGTGATTCGAGTAAATAGACAAAATGCTCGATGCGTTCAATTTTGATGGAAATACGACAATTTAAAGACCTATTTGCCATCCAGGTCAATACTCGGTATTTGCGGCTGAATTGCTAATTAGCGGGCGAATGTAAATATTTTCTGAAGTGATTTTTATTCTTTTTCTTCACTTGTTTATAATTAGAATCGATTGTATAATTAAATAAATAAAATATATTCCTTTATATGTTTTAACTTGAAGTTGAAAGAAGAAAAGCAAACTAATGACACAGAAAACTTTTTCACGAAAACCTTCGATATCCGTTAAAATTCGTTAAGACTTCTTAAAATTCCAAGAAACCTCTTGAAATCCCATAAAAATCCGCAGAAACCATTAAAAACATAAATGTCTTGAAATCCAAGTTCAAATTCGCAAGAATCTCTGAAATAAAAATTCCTGAAAACTTTTTGGAATTTCTTAACATTTAAAATCTCAAGATCTTTAGAAATTTTATAAAATTTCATGAAATCCTTAAAAATTCTAAAAAATGTTTTAAAAATCATATATGTATAGAAATTCTTTTGAAATCCCTCAATAAAATTACCTGAAAAACTTTCAAATCCTTTAAAGCTTATTGAATATTTTAAAACTTATAAAAATCTTACAGTTAAATCTATGTCTCAAAGTGTGACAAAAATTTCTCAAAGTCAGACAAAATTTCTCAAAATGAGACAAGTGTTTTTCTGTCTCTTGAAATTTTTTTTAATTCTTGAAAACCTCTAAAAGTTCTCCGAAACTTAAGATTCTTTAAATTCCACGATAACATTTAAAATCTCTTAAAGTTCTTAGAAACCTCATAATCTTCCTTAAAAAAGTCCCTTAAAATATTATGAATTCCGTTAAAATTCGTAAAAATCACTTGAAAATTGTCAAAATCAATTAAAATTCCTAGGAAGCTTTTGAAGTTTCTCGCTAAAAAAGGTGGATTGTATGTTTAAAGAAATGTCTCCAAATCTCGCATAAATTATTGAAATCTCTATAGATATCTCTTGAAATATTTTTAAATCGAACTTATATCTTAAAATATCTTAAAATATCTTAAAATCCCTTGAAATATGTTTCAATATTTTGAAATGACTTGAAAATCCCTAAAATATTTTTAAATCTCTTTAACTCCATATTAATATCTTTGTAATACGTTCTTTAAAATCATTATAAGTTATTAATATAATACAATGAAGAAAGTAAAGTTTTCCAAAATGACACTAACGAGTAGGAATTGGCAAAAGACTTTTTCCTCGCCTTCCTAAAATTAATATTCACTGCCGTAATTCATTCCTGTTAATACACTTTGAGCCATCAACACAAGAACAATCTCAGCACGTCTCTCGTCATATTCTTTTTTAGCACATTAACCTCCTCATGCTGACACCAAAAGCGATGTCACGATAAGTTTCCTCTCTCACAAAAAGCGACGTAAATTAGTACCTTCATCCTACTCGACGGACTTGTAATTCGCAGAAGATATTTTCAGCAATAAAGTGGCTCAGCATATAGAACAAAGTAATACGCTAATACTAACTCATCCGTAATGAGGCCTGCAGCAAAGTGAAACAGTTCAATGAGTCTTTGAGGCTAAGAATTATCGCTGGAAAAACAGAGTTAAGCCTGCTTTTGACATTTTCGCGAGCAATGAGGGTTTGTCCCACTTGTCGCATCGTATTACGTCAAAAATCTTACTCCTTATCTTTATGTTTACCCTCTCTTCACATTTTTTCTATTACCCTTCCTTTCCCTCTTACTGCTTTATTCTGACTCTATTTCTGACCAGCGACAAAAGTGGAATTTCTATGGGGAAAACGAGGAGCATTCAGTCGGAAGCCAACCCTGAGTGACAAGAAAGCGAGATGTCATCAGCAGATAATCCATCGAAATGAGTACAACGTTTCGTTTCTTTTCATTAAATTGAATTTAAGAAAGATTTTTTATGAGGGTTTTGTTGCTACTTATAGGCTGGTTAAGTTTTTGTTTTGGAGAAAGGAAGGGGAATTAGATTTAGTTATCTCTTTGATAATAATTTATCCCTTTCATAATAATTTCAAGGTTTCTTTTGGTTATTTTCATTCTGTACCAGTTTTCATTTTACCCCAGTGTCCACTTTATCTCCGTGTCCATTTTGCTCAACTGTTTTTCTTACCCTGGTGTCCATTTTTCACCAACTATGTATTAATTTCACACCATCAAACTTTTACATCGTGATTTATACTTTCAGACTGATTTCGCGTTTTTTAGAGCAATAAAGAGAAACTAAGTGTGGATCCAATTTGAGGAATCATAGAGTGGTATTAAAATAATAATAAAATAATCATTTATTCTAAGTTGCAGAGTTTAGATTTTAAAATATACAAAGTTCTACTTTTGATAATAATTTCAAGGTTTATTTTATTACTTTCCGTTTCGTCCTATTGTCCATTTTTCCCCTGTATCCATGTTCCTTCTGTACCCATTTTACCCTACAAGAACGAACGCGCGCTCCCCGCGCCCATTTAGGTTCTTTTTTAATATTATATAATTTATTATATTTTATTTCTCTAAACTCTTAAAATCTATGTTAAACTTCGTGAAAATCTCTTAAAATTTTCAGAAATTTCTTGAGATTCTTTTCAATTCAATGATAGCAATTCAAATCCCTGTTTATTATCCTTTAAAATCCATTAAAAGTATTATAAATATCTTCAAATTACATGAAATTCTTTAAATTTCTCTCAAAATCATTTAAATGTCAGAAAAATCTTTCGAAATCACTTAAAATTATTAGAAATCTCATAAAATTCCTTAAAATTTCAGGATAATATTTCAAATTCCTTAAACCATCATAAAATTTTTACAAAACCATTAAAATCCCTTAAAATTTCAGGAAATATCCTAAAATCCCATACAATTCTACAAAATCGTTAAATATTCACATAAAAATTTTCAAAATCATTAATTTCTTGAAATTCACGTTAAAATTAGTGAAAATCTCTAAAAATTTCTAGCAACCTCTGGAAATTTCTCAACTCTTAAAATCTCTATAAAATCATTAGATATTTCATAAAATTCCATGAAATCCTTAAAAATATTACAAAATCTTTTATAAATTCGAAATATTTTTTGAAAACCCTTAAAATTTCACGAAAATCTTCGTAATCTTTGTAAATTCTACAAATATTTTAAAAATCATAAAAAGCTTTTGAAATTCCTCAATAAAATTCCCTATAAAATTTTTAATTCCTTATTTAAATCCCACAAAGTACATATTTTAAAACTCATAAAAGTACCTTGAAGTCCGATTGAAATCTGATTAAAGTCGTGAAAAATTCGAAAAATTCCCAGAAACTTGTTAAAATTCTTTAAAATTCTACGATATAACATTCAAAATCCCATTATCTACCATGAAATCTTTAAAAATTCCATAGTATTCCCTTAAAATTCCTAGATTTTCAATGTATTTCGAGTCTAGACTCCTGACAATTCAATATTTCAAACTCACTCAATTCACAAAGAATTTACGATTCGACAAGTATCGATTGTCGAAAATCACTATCGATACTTACACGACGAATCAGGAGTGCGGAATAGGCATTACGATATTTCGACTTCGATTCAAGCATCTTTTTAGAATAGATTGTCCATTTTACCCCGATGTCCTTTTTATCCCCTTAAACTTTTACAGCCATTTTCTCGACTTCTATTCATCGCTAGTTTTTTTACATATTCTCTAATTGTTTCTTTTTTTCTTATCTAAGCTCCATTTTTTGCAACATAAATCGAAAAGTAATTTTTTTAGATGAAAAGTGAAGAACTTGGAATAAAAAGATTATTTGTAAATGTGGCAGCTATGTAGAACTTGTACTACTTGAATTTCTCTCCAACATTGACCTACACTACTGAAAATCATTCATAGTCACTTCCATGAGAAATTCCTAGCATAAGTATACTAAATATTTATTTATGAATTGAGATAAACAGAAACAGATTGCCCGTTTGGGTATATTGATTGGTTAAATGTTTCTTGTTCGATTACCGAGGTTAAGCAGCGCTTGACTTGATTATACTCGGATGGAGACCATCGTCTAACGGGGCAGAGCATGCCCTTAATCAGTGAATCTAAAACTAAAAAAATCTGTTTATACTCCCAAATATTTCGGGGTGTGTGATGTGGGTGGAGGATGTGCAGAAAAATATTTTGAGTCGTTTATAATTTGTTTACCAAAAAAGCGAATATGAAATTTTTAAATATTTACTCACATCCCCAAATATTTCTAGATGACTGATATAAGGGAGAGGGGGCGTGGCAATTATTTTAAGGTCTTTAGAATTTTTGGTTAAAAAAGAAAATCTGAAACCTGAAAATATTTAGCCACACTTAAAAAAAATCCTATCGAATTTAGCATAAAAAATTTTCTCTGCGAATTCTTTTGACCTTAAAATAATGTTCTTAAAATAGAGGGTGAGAGAGGGGGAGAAGAAAGGGTGGAAAAAAGTTTAAGAACTAATTTATGAAACTTTTCATCAGAGATTGCAATTGTAAGAAAATTGAAAAAAATTTGAATTGGAAGTTTCTAAATAAAACATTTAAACATGTTCAAGAACAAAAGAAAGCAAGAACTTTTCGAGGAGAAAATTGTTATGTCCCCCCTTCTCTTATTTATCGTGTGAAGAAGCAAGTGGTCAAGTTATACTCATTGTGAGACAGATGACTATGGATCTGAACACATCCCAGTATTAGTTCCTTTACGATTGGTTGTAATGACCGCAGACATGAGAAACGGGGCTTATTTGTCGTAATAACGACGATATAATCCAGATTAAGACGTCGTTTAGTTCCACGAACGGTCTCTGTTTACGCGAATATGTATTGCGTAGGTACACAACAAAACGTGTCTGAAATCCCCCTTCGTGGACGTAACGTGACTCTATAGACATTTCTATCCACTATGCTAAAGCAGAAAACAGAAATAGAACCTGCCAATGCTAAGTGGCGGCGAGGGAGAACGTAAATGCATGTGCGACGTAAGACGGGTGTGGACACTACACTATCAATGACATGGGAAGTCGAGGAGGGCGCTTGTATAGAAAAGTCTGGACCCGAGAGACGGGATTGCGTAAAACAAATGACAGTTGGGAAACTTTCCCTTTTCTCTGTCTCTTGGTCGACATTGCGTTCCAGTCTCTGATTTCCTCATTAATTTTTCGGGGATCAATACTAATGTCTTTATTTCTTTTGCCCATTAAATATAGTGCGCTATTTTCGACGAGAGGCGAAATGCAATTAGCCACACGGAATGAAAGATTCCGATGAATTATGAAGAGGCGGATTATATTAGAAGTTTTCTTAGAAACAGGAACGAAACTTGATATTTCCTATCAGTCATCCCCAATGGGCATGATGTGATCAAAATAAGAAACAAAGCATCAACAATGTACATACAAAATCTATTCATACCATAACAAAAGCATATCAGACAGAAAGTTTTGATTTTTCTAATAAAAACTACTTCTTTAAGGGCATGTATTACTTACCCGATCCCTACCATACCGACATTTTTTTCTCTGTAACGCTACGTCTACATTTAATGAGATACCAGAATTGAAAATTTCTATATTTGAAGCTAAAGCCTTAAGGTACGTTTGTCTGGTCCTAAATATGGATATTTAAAAAAAATTTTTTTTCAAAAAATGTTTTTTTATTTTTACAAAAATTTAAGACCAGACAAACATACCTTAAGGCTTTAGCTTCAAATATAGAAATTTCAATGTGGTATCTCAATAAATGTAGACGTAGCGTTACAGAGAAAAAAATGTCGGTAAGGTAGGGATCGGGTAAGTCTTACATGGCCTTAAAGAAGAAAAACCTTTTCTTTTCCAACCAAAACTCCCCACCATTTACTAACCCAAACTTTCTAAACCCCTTCAAATAAAATCTCATTCTACTTTCAAACTTAGCCCTTCATATTTCCACCTGAAATCTCCATCATCTTTCCAACTGAAACCCCCTCCAACTAAGCCCCCTCTGATTTCTGCAAGAAAGAACTTATCCAACTGAGCCCCTTCCCACTTCCAACCAAACCCCTCCAAACTTCGCGACGAAATGATTGAATTGCTAGTTCGTAGTAGTTTTATGATATCAAACAATAGCCCAGTGGGCAAAAAATGGAAAGAAGTTTTTAGAACGTCCTAAAAACGTCTTAAAAACGTCCTATACCAGGCCAAAAAACATCCAATATTCCAAAGATGTTTTTAGGGCGTATTTGGAACATTGGACTTTTTTGACCTGTCATAGGACGTTTTTAGGACGTTCTAAAAACTTCTTTCAATTTTTTGTCCTCGGGAGATTATCGGAGCTATTCGGAGTTTTTAATATAGTAACTTAAAATTTCCTCAACTGAAGCTTACAATTTTTACTAGCGTGTATATTAACTTATAGAACATTTGTATTAATATATGTAACTCAAGCTAGTAATCTCTGAAAATGCTTTTATATTATTGGATAATATAATTATCAACTGTTAAAAAATAAACATTGCTCTCTTTAATTTCCATAATTTTTGTTCTTATGTGGAACTGAAAGGAGTGGTTAATAATAATTTGACAAATGATAATAATATAGTGGGTAATAAAGCGAACTTTAAGTATTCGCGCAAACAAACAAGTCGTCATTAATATAGGCAATTTTCTATCATCAAGTCGAACCCATCCGGGTTATATATGGCATAGATATAATAGTCAATTTTATGATTTGCCGCACCCAATCTGCTGTGCTTGGAGTACTACTACATGTGAGGTATGACAGTTATAAAAAGTATAAGACTATAACTATAATCCATAAAGAACCAAGTCATCCATATTGGCTGCCGTGACCAGACATCGTTTTCTCCTCTGTGTCTTTATATTAGTCTTTACTTTCTGCTCCTCACTCTTTACTGAAAAAAGGTAAATGAAACGAAAAAGACAAGTCCTTCGTAAATCATATTATTTAGGACTATTAGACGAACGGCGATATTATGAATTTTTTTACCAAGACTTATTTTGACTGCTCAAGTTCGAAAGTGTTCTAAAGCAGGGATGTGTTCACTCAATTGATTGTTTAGGCATAGAGTATATAAGTGAATTATTGACGGTAAAAACCTCTCGATATCGAATTTCAAATTCGATAGGGAAGGCTTCGTTGACCCAAATTTTTTTTTTTGAGTTATCGCATGTGGTACTTTTTCCCCGCGGCCCTTTTAGCTCCGCCCTACCCTATACGTTTTGGAAAGCAGCTGCGATTAAATTTATTGTGATATTAAAATAGAAAAATGGCATTAAAAGTGCATTAAAATTGCCGAAAAATTGAATTAAAACGAGAGAAATAAGGAAGAAAATGATAAGAAACTGTTTTAATTGTTACCTTGGAATCCCACTGATACAAAATTTATCGTTTTTTTCCCGAGTGACCTATTGGACTAGCATTGAAATAAATTTTCATTTGGCTGAAGTAAAGCCTTTTTCACCCTGCAATATCGCTGATTTTTTGTGCTGCGGTAAGCCTTAAGGTCGCAATCTATCGATTGCTCGGTACTAAAGCTGTCACCAAAAGTGCACCCACCCAGGAAAATACGAGTCTTTCCAATATGTGAGGATGTAGAAATCCTGTGCCTTAAATCCGACGAAATTAAGGAAGGTTTTTTCTCGTACATCTTTCAGGTAACAATTTATGACCTTCCTTACATTGCATTTCCTATAATTTATTTCTTTTCCTCCCACTGTTGGCTCTTCACAAGATCGAATGGTTTTTTTCCTAAATTGAGGCAATTTCAAGTTAAATACTTCAAGAATTTTTTTTTTCTTATTTTCTCGTCATTAGTTTTTATGATAAACTACCAATATTGAAATATTGCAAGCACATTTAAAAGTATTCAAATTCACAAAAGATGTAAAATTATTATAATTAGTCAGTTGCATCAATTGTAAGTTATTATTAAAACGCTATCTTTTGAATTATTTAAATATTTTTTAATTTTTTAATTTTTTAATTATTTGAGAAGTTATATTAAAAAAATTCATTTTCGATGAAAGGAATCTTCATTTCCCTTACACCAGCTTTAAATTTTCAATATTTGAGAAGTTATAGTGGAAAAATGAATTTTACGAAAATTATAAAAGTATGTAAAACTTGTAAAATTCAATATTTTATTAAACCCTTATAAGAAATTCAACTGGGTATTGCCCTTGAAATATGTTCAAAAAAACCTTTTTTAGGAAACTGGATTTTGTCACCACTACAAAGCTTTCTTTATGAGAAAGCAAAATCGATTAAAATCTCTTAAAATCCTTTAAATTTTCTAAAATCCCTTCAAATTCATTTAAATATTTTTAAGTTACTCGCATGAAGTTTTTTAAAATCACTAAAAATGCCTTGAAATTAAGCAAAATTCTTTAAAACTCATAAAAATATTCTAATATTTTGTAAAATTCCTAAAAATCACTTGAAATTCTATAAAATCCCTTAATATTAATTTTAAAAATATTTCGTTGTCTTAAAATTCCATGAAATTTCTGAAAATTACTAAAAATCTTTTGAAATTTTGTTTAAATATTTAGAAATCAAATTAAAAAATCTTACAATACCTAGAAATTTCTAACAATTAAATCTAGCTTGAATCTAGCATTAAGTAAAAACGGACAAAGATTATACAGTTTTAACAAAGATTATACATTTCTTTCTGTGTAAAAAGAAAATTTTGGAAGGCCTCCGCATTTAGTATAATTTCCTGTAATTTATTTATGCATTTACCTGCAGCTAGGAATAATGAAATATGCAGAATCAAATTACGTGAATGCAAATCTACCTCGTCATTAGAGGAGTATTCCGATAGGTCATACATATGCATGTCAAACATGTGTCTATTCGATACGCGTAAACGAAACACTGAATAACGCACCTACTGTCTTGATTGGCATTTCTGGTCCAGGGAACTGGCACCAATTTCCTGCCCATTAGTCTCTGCAAATACCTAGTTTAAAGTTAAGAGGATGAGGGAGAGAAAGAAAAATCAATTCAGCTGGTATAGGTACTTTGATTAACTATATTTCAAATTGTAATTAAAATAGTCTGAAAGAGCTAGTTTTTAAATAATCTCTTCTGGTTTATACATTTCACTTTATTGCTTTTGGATCAAAATAATTTGTACCTAGTATACAAATAATTTAAACTTCTTACTCAATAATTATTCAATTAAGTAAATGGAATCAATTATCGTAACGATATTTATCTGAAATCAAAGGGGGAATTTCAAAACTCATTTTTCCAATTTTACTTTTCTTTCGTTTTTTTGAATTTTTAAAATATCATAAGTCTGGTAATTTTTTCTTCATCGAAAAAAGTCACAAGGATAAATTATTCGACTTTCTGATTATCAGAAAAGTCCGGGCATCAAATTTGTAAATTTAAAAAAAGAGTTTCCTCAAAAATGTTCAAAATGCTCTAACTTTTTGAAATTTTGTTCAAAATAGCTGGTCATTGAACTTGACCTTGATCTGAAGAAATTATACCAAAGGCCAATCCAATCTGTTAATTCTTCCGAAAGGTATCGTGCTAAAAAACTGAAATCTGCAGACATATACTGATACAGACATATATATAGACATACAGAGGTGTATTCATCAAAAAATGTTTTTCGAACTCAAGAGGTCACAAAAAGAGGACATTTGACAAAAAAGTGGGGAGGGGGGAGTTTCAAATTATACTCAAATCTAATACATTCTCTGATGAGATTGTAAACAGAATAAACAAATTTTCCAAAAGTTCAATGGTATTTCAATGAGTTTAAAAAGATTTACAGTTATTTCGGAGTATTTTAATGAATTCTAAATAATTTGTAACGATTTCTCAAGATTTGAAATGGAGATTACAATAAAATTCAAGATATTTCATAGAATTTCTCAGAAAAGTTCCATGAAATAATAAATGCGGAAGTATTTATAGCGAATAGAAATTCATCTTAAAAGAGAAGGGTCATAAGTAGATCTAAGTCTATCGTTTGATCGTTGAACAGAATGAAGTTTAGTTCGCAAAGGAAGAGCACTGATTAGCAAGGTCTTATCGTCGTCCAACTGGCAAAGCTCCAGTAATCACCTTGAAGCCCCACCAGTTAATCCTCAACTAATTCTCGTCGTAACGGGGCGTCCACTTTCATCTACTATATCACGTCAAGTTTTGTACTCTCTAGCTAGAAATTCTTCTCAAAAGTCATTTTTAAGTATTTTACTTCTCTCCTCTCCTCTCTCCTCCCCTTTTTTTCCTTCCTTCCTACTCAGGGTGGACACAAGATTCAATTTTTCAATTTCTCTGACATTTCCCAGACTTTTCCCTGACTTTCAGATAAATTTCCCTGCGACAGAAAAGTATTACAAAATTTTTCAAAAATGACGTATAATATCACTTTACATCTTTTGAAATTTAAAAACACTTCACAAAATTTAACATTCGTAAAAACCTCTCAAATTTACAACAACTTTTGAAAAGATCTCTTAAAATTCATTGAAATTTCTTGAAATTCCTAGGAACATCTTAAAATTTGACGAAATCCCTTCATATTTGTTAATATTTCATGAGATCCCCTCAATTTTCACTAATCTTTTTAAAATTCCTCAAAATCCTTTGAAATATTTTAAATTCCAATAAAAATTTCAAAATATTTTTAAATTCATTAAAATCTCTTTAAATTTCCTACAATCCTTCAAAGTCCTATAAAACATTTTCAGAATCCCTTAAAATGCACAAAAATTTCGTTAAACTATTGGAAAACTATTGAAATTCCTTAAAATTCGCTAAAATCTTTTGAAATTCCTAAAAACATCTTTAAATATCTTAAAATTCTATTATAATATTTAAAATTAATTGAAATTCCTTACAATTACTTCACAAAATCGATTACAAATCATAAAAATCTCGTGAAATATTTTTAAATGCCCTAAAGTGCATCATTAAAATCACTAAAAAAAACTTTATCAAGTCTTTTAAAAATCAAAAATGACTTGACATTTTTTTTAATTCAATTTTAAAATGTCAAAATTACTTAAAATTTGTACAAGCTTCTTAAAATCCTTTAGCATTCCACAAAAAACTTTAAAATTCCTTAAAATAGGTCAATATCTATTAAAATTCTTGAAAACCTCATAAAATTCCTTAAACTTCTACAAAATCTTTTATAAATTATAAAAATTTTGTGAAATTCTTTAAAATCTCATGAAGAAATTTTAAATTCCTTACTAAATCGTTAGAACAGTTAAAACATTTTTAAATTGTTTAAAATCTATCGAAATTCCTGGAATTAATTCAATAATTAAAATTATTTCTGTAAAATCCTTTAAAATTCCATGAGGAAATTATAAAATATAAAATATAATTCTTTAAAATCTTACACGCCTTTTAAAATCCTTTTAAATTCCACGATAATATTTACAATTCCTTGAAATCCCTTTAAATTCTTACAAGTTTTTTTTAAATCCTTTATAATTACACGAAAAACTTTTAAATCCCTTAAAATACATTTAAAAAAACCTTTATAATATTTGAAAACTTTTCAAAATTCGTTAAAATTCTTTAAATTTCCTAAACTTCCTTCAAAATCTCTTAAAATTCCATGAATTCCTTTTAAAATTCAAGTAAACCTTTCCAATATTATACAAATCTCTTGTAATCACTTAAAATTCCTAAGAACCTCTTTAAAATTATTGAAAATGTCTTGAAATCATTAGAAACCTTGAGAATCTCAGAGTATACCTGGAAATTATTTATAATCCTTCGAAATCTTTGGATATTTTCTAAAATTCATTAAATAGATTATAAAAGTTATATATATGTAATACGAAAAAATAGCATAGTTCATATAAATGTCAATTTTTATTTTCCCTGGCAACTACTCGCATTTCCCTGACTTCCCTGACATAGAAATTGAAACAACAATTTAAATTCATGCGCCATATGAATTGACCAATAAGGTTAGCGCACTACGCATGAAGTTAGCTAAGAGGTAACGCATAATGAGGAACGCAATGTAAAGTTGTCTGAGATGCATAAATTTTTTAGAAAAGGATTTCGGGGAATTTGAAATGATCACAAGGAATTTTAAGAGATTTTAACGAATTTTAAATATTTGTTTGGAGTTTTAAAGAGTTTGAAAATGTTTCTAGGAACTTTAGCAGATTTTAGCGGATTCTAAGGAATTTCAAGAAAAATCTCCTTTTCCCATCACGACCAGCTTCTTTCCTTTTTTCCCTTACAATTTTCTGCTTTGTTTCCTTTCTTCCTCAAGACATCTTCTCTTTACGCGAAAAAAAAATATTTACTTCCTCTTATTTTTTATTCATTCATGCATTTCTTTCTATCTTCGTTTTCTTCCTCTCCCTCTCTTTGTGAACTTTCCGAATCTTTCGCCTCCTTTAATCTTTCCACCCCCTTTCCCTATTTCTTCTTTAACCAATATTTTTCACTCTCCAAGTTAGCATTTCATTTGAATTTTTTCAATCGCTCGCTAAAAAGCAGTACAACTTTCCTTCCGATCCGCTATAAATCGCTTACAATTTCTATCTCTCTTCTTTCTTATACTTGGCTTTCAATCGATTCTGGGACCCCTTCGAAGTTGTTCTTCCCCTTGCTATTCTCTCCAGTGCGTTTCTTACAAGCTCGCGCTTCCGAGATAAAGGGGCGTCGTCTCTTTTTCTATCCAGTCCTCGTATTTCTTACATTTCCAAGGCTTTTCATTAATCTTGTCTCCAGCTATATGAAACTTGCTACAAAGATGCCACGACATTAGCGCATTTGTGATGCAAATTTCAGGTGCTGCTTTTCCTGGAAAAGCTCCCCCGCAAAAGTGACTGCCACTGAATCGAGGAAAGAAGACTTAGATCGACCCTGATTCTAATCGATTAAGTGCAAATATTAGTTCACAAAATTCCAATACTTAATTCCATAAAGAGAAGAGTCGAAAATACTTTTTTTAATTATTTCATTTTATAAAATACCATTACAAGACAATAAAACTGAATGTGTGTCAACTTTTGTACTCATTCTATGAACACTTTTCTTCCCGAGAGGCGATTATGTAATATTATTTCACTTTGATTTCGCTTTCACGCGTGAATTCATATTTATCATATTCACTTGGTCGATATGGTATTCACGGAATGCCGAGGATATTTTGCGAAGAATTTTCGGCTCGAATAGAATTTTCTATGATTAACATGTAGTGCAGTTAGGAGTTTCCATTACCTAAAAAAGATAATCGATCTGGATTTGTCCTGTACTTATGATACATTAGGGGTCTACTGGGGGCCTCACTAGTTTTCCCTTTTTTTATTCGGGCCCTGATAAGGAAAACTAGTCAAGGCCCCAGCTAGATCGTAACGCTTCTGTCAGTTAGGCCCCGACTATAGATGTTCTAGTTGGGAATCACCCTTCCACAGCCCTGTTAAAGAAAGGCCCCTGCTGTAGAAATGCTCCAAATCGCTAGAAATAAACATAAAACCTCAATAAATAAAGATGAAATCTCAATAATATTATAGTCCGCATCAAACGTTCGAAGGAAAATTTTTGAACTTGTCTAGCGGATAATTGTATTGGGGAATTTCTATCCCAGATGAATCATCTTCAAGGTCACTCGAATTTTCAGATGTGTCACTGCGTACCTCGTAATAATTTTCGATGAAATCCGTTTTGTCAGTATTCATTTTTATGTCCTGATGGAAGTGAGTTATCATTCCATTAAATCAAAGTTGTAATTATAAATGGTATCATAAGTTAATCTGGGCAACGGAATGGAAATACGTCTACTGATCCCGAAACTCAAGGCGACTAAAAACTAATTAGTTTTTAGTCGCTGTTGTTTTTGGAAGATTGCGTTCCGCCTATCATGTAATTAATATATTAGTACTTTAATTAATTTCATTTATCTTAGCACAACACAACAACACACACACAACTGGGCCCCACTTGGCAACCACTTATTAACTGGGCTAAATTGGGCACATTTCCACATGGGCTATGACACCTATTTTTCAGAATTTCTCCTTTCTGAGCCAATGTTTCAGTAAAGTGTCCTAGTTGCAGAATTCATCAAAATGTTAATGCCTAGACTAGAGGAAACGAAATGGTCTCCTGATTCCTGACAGACATAAACTAGCCTCAAGTCCTCGGGGAATGTGTAACCGAATTAACCAATACTCTGATTTATTAGTACCCCCACACTCCCATTACTCTTGAAATCTACCCACGTCACCGCAAACATGTTGTCCCTTTGTCCCAATCTCGGAAAATCTTCGGGTGCAGTAGATCATTCGAAAGTATGAACATCAGACGCGATTTAGGAAAAAACATTTTTCACACCTCCCTTTCATAAATATTTTTACTTTGTAGTCAAAACATTTATGTATATAAAGTAAACATTACAGTTTTTATGTCAAAGTGAACTCTAAACTATTTAATTTTATACTCAAAGAAGAACTATTCAAACCAATTAAATAATTTATGTAATGGAATTAAACTATTTGCAAAATAATACGAAAAAATTTCAAAAATTACTTTTTTCTGTTTCTTAATGTTATTTCTTTTGTTTTTTACGTAATTGAAAAAAATCAGTGGATTTCTTAAGGGCATTTGATACTTTACTATAAGAGCAATTTAGTTTCCGCAACTTTACTTTCGCAATAATAAATATTTTTCACTAAAACTAAGCCTTTTATCTCCGTTTAATAGAGACGGAGGTAAATGGCCTAGTTTTAGTAACAAATATTTACACTCGAGTCTCCCAAATGTTAAGAAATTCTTGATCTCTATAGTCACAACAATTGCACATGCGTATTGCGTATAATATAATATTTTTTAGCATTTTAAACTGCGCGCGAATAGCAACCAATCAGATGCCAAACGCAAAACGTGCGCAAAAGTCATCAAGTGAGATTTGAGAAATACGGATTTAACATTTGAGAGAAACATGACTTGACTTTTGGGAGAATTTCAGATTTGGGAAGTTGACATTTGAGAGACTCGAGTGTATTATTGCGAACGTAAAGTTGCGGAAACTAAATTGCTCTTATGGTAACGTAACACATACCCTTAATCTGCAGATTATACTCTAAGTGGTATAAGAAAAACAGAGCCTTTTTCAATAATTTTTTAAAAGGTACAGGTAATATATTTTAAATTAACTAATTACAGTATTGTTATATATCATTGAAAAAACATTTTGTTAAATTTTTAGTGAAAAATATCATAAACTAAGCCGTTAGCAGCCAAATTCCGAAGAAGTCTTGAAAAAAAGATGTTTTACTGTGGAGGTGTTTTCTCGGCACTCGGTCATCTGATATTAAAACATCAAATTGTTTTTATTATTTTATAAGTGTTCCCAGGTAACGCTATGGAATTTTTTTTTCTTTACTGATTTTTCAAGTTTGAGTAACACTAGAAACTGAAAAACGCAATTTTCGTTTAAAAAATTGCTTAAATTGTTATTGTAAAATAAAAAATAACAACAAATTTTTTAAAAATTTGACATCGTCACATACACACACACACACACACACACGCGCGCGCGGACAGTTGATTAGAATGTTGTATCAGACATTTATCACGTGAGGAAAGTTTAATTAAACGATTTTAAAAATATTAGAAAATGTATCGAAAACAAAGCTTCCCCTATGAGGAAGCAAAAATGAAAAAAAAGTTTACAAACCCCCGCAACCCCCCTTAATAAATAAAACATCTAACTCTCCCTTTGCTTCGCGTATTCAACATTCAAAGGTTGAAAAAATATTGTCCGAAAAGACATCATATCCAAGAGGTATTATGGAAAGGGTAACGATCCCAACCTCAGTTGTAAAGAAATCAACAAAAACGTTTTCCCCGTTCTTCCCGAATGGAAAGCCAATCTCCCTAAGAAACGCTATTAGATTCCATTACTCTCGCAATATTGGATTCAGTCGCTCACATACAATAGAAAATAAATGTTCGCAACAAGTCCGATCGTAGCCATACATATCTCGCCCTATTACACTACAATTCTTGTTGTGAGGATGAAATTAGTGGGGTCGAAAGGGGCTTTCGAGAAGGGTAGACTATACAGCTCGCTAGTACAGGTTTATCTACTCCCACTTCTACTCCCATTTCTACTCTCTAGAGGAATACGTTATTAGGCCGCCAGGATTATATACTTCTCGATGTTAAAGAGCCAGGAGAGACTTACGTGAGGGTAACCCGAAATTCGGAAAAGCTTCAGACAACATACTGCCTCCAAGAGAACCAGAGAACCAGAGATATTCAAACACCCACGATTAGGGGAATCGAAGATTTAATTCCACCATGTTAGGAACTACAGTAATTTCATTAGTGAAAAATAAATTACATATGTGAGGCATATCTAATTTCACAAAAGCAGATGCAAAGCTAAGGATTATGGGTATTGCCTCCTTTCAAACAAATATTCCTCAGGACTGATTTACTGTGTGATACTGTCATTGTCAATGACTTTCCCTGCTTGATTTTCCATTGCTATACCCGAGTAAAAGAAATGCAGAGGATTTTTGTACTTTTTGCTCCAGTATTGAAATCCACTGTACTGCTAAACCTGGTGGCAGAATTTGGAACGATCAAAAACAGGTAGATTCTGACATTTCGCATGGGCGTTCGCACAAAAATATATTTTTTAAATAAATAAAAGTATAATCATACTCTACAGACTTATAAATCAAAAATGATTCTATTTTTATATTTTTCATTTAATATTTATAAATACAAGAACAAACGCGCGCTTCGCGTGCGCATTTACAATTTCTTTTTCAATACTCTATAATTTATTATATTTTATTTCTCTAATCTCTTAAAATCCATCATAAACTTTGTAAAAATCTCTAAAAATTGCAAGAAACCTTTGAAAACCTGCGAAATCGCTTAAAATTCATGAAAATCTCTCAAAATTCCTACACTCAGAAAAATATTTTATGCAACAAAATATGTTTTGTTGGCTGAAATAAATTTTTGTTAGTTCAACCAAACGATTTGTTAGTTCAACAAAACGATTTGTTGGTTTAAAAAAACGTTTTCTTGATCCAACAATAATTCAGTTGAGCCAACAAAAAAATTTTCTTGCATAAATACCAACAAAATTATTTTGTTGTACGAACCAAACCTTTTTCTCAGTGTAGAAACCTTTTGAAATTCCATGACAATTTTATATCCCTTAAAAATTTAATTTTTATCAGAAAAATCTCTCGAAATCAATTAAAATTATTAGAAATCTCATAAGATTGCTTAAAATTCTAGGATAATATTTCAAATTCCTTAAAACCGCATAAAACTCTTACAAAGCTTTTAAAATTACTTAAAATTTCACGAAATATCCTCAAATCCCATACAATTTTACAAAATCGTTTTAATATCCTAAAAATCTCTTGAATTTCGTACAAATTACTTAAAAATCGTTAAAAATGCACATAAAAACCTTCAAAATCATTCATCTCTTGAAATTCATATTAAAATTAGTGAAAATCTCTAAAACTGCCTAGAAATCTCTTGAAATCCCTTCATATTTAGAATCCATTAAAATCATTAGAAATTTTATCAAATTCCATGAAATCCTTTAAAATTTCACAAAATGTTTTAAATATCAGAAAAATCTTTCGAAATCAATTAAAATTATTATAAATCTCATAA
>UCOH01011764.1:0-62526 GCA_900474275.1 Synergus japonicus | reverse complement strand
CAAAAGTGATATTAAAATTGTGTTCGGTTTAAGAAAGACTAAAAAAATCCACTATAAGAGGTATTATAAAGATCCAAAGTTTTCCGTTAACCTTGTACATATTCAAAATATCATGCATTAATATTTATAAATTCGAAAGAATACTCATCAAGAAAATTAATTTGAATGATAGTCAGATCTTTAAACTAAGCAAAATGGATTTCAAAAAGAATTGGATGAATTTCAAAAAAGAATAATTATGTTGATAACAGGTTTAAAAACAAAAAATAAATAAAAATAAACTTAACTATCTCAACAGAATACAAGAAGTTCATTCCTGTCAAAGATAAATAAGTCTAAGTGAATAGAGAAGAGCTGAACCATCTTGAAATATCGATTTTAATGTCATGTTTGATTATTCTTGAAACGTGTTTTTAAATGATAAAGATTAGAAAAAATATACTTTCACTTTAACATAAAAAAAACAAGTGTTAAATCACGCAAATAATGAGTTTATAAATTTTAATATTTTTAAAATTAAAATTTTAATAGAAGAATATTATACTTGTAGAACTGCTTATTAATTGTTATCAAAGTTCACTTGTTATGAAACGTTGGTAATTCGAAATCACTAGTCACCTTTACACTATATATTTAGAACAGAGAAACACAGAGATAAGA
The DNA here is from genome assembly GCA_900474275.1 of Synergus japonicus. NCBI lineage: Eukaryota > Metazoa > Arthropoda > Insecta > Hymenoptera > Cynipidae > Synergus > Synergus japonicus. Next base: position 61,866 of record UCOH01011764.1, on the reverse strand, counting down.
TTCCAAAGTTAAGATTCAAGAGCATTAAAATGATATGAAAAAATATTTACCATTTGTGTTGTCGCCAAATTCATGAATATGGAAACCATGTAGCCCTGTTTTCAAGCCGGTAACTTCGCCAGTGACCTTGACAGGTTGAGAGTCTCCCTGAAAATAACAGATAGCTAATATTGCGTTTCTCGAATTGTAACTGATAGGAAAGAATAATTCTTAATTAATTTGATAATTAACTTACAGCTTGCTCGAAGAATAAGGTTCCTTTGACCTCTCCTTGGAGAACGCACACTGCTTTAACAGCCATTTCCTCAGAGTGTTTTTTCGCGAATCTTTTATCGTGTAGAAAATTGCAAAAAATACTGCTTTTGCTGACTCACGAGTGACGAGCAAATGCAAAAATGCTTCCTACTCTTGGAAAAATAATTTTCAACAATCGCCGGTTTTCAGTGTTTCCACTTAGCAAGTTTGTGCAACTTTGCACACGAAACCACACGAAACAAACGAATAAACGGTGGGGAGGATTGGGTGGTTCGTGGTGGGGGGTAATAAGATTAATCAGAACGGATATGGGGAGTTTTATCAATGCTACCAATAAAAGAGAGCGAATTCTTCCCAATTTCTAGGGAATTCGCTGGAATTGTATATTTCCGGTTTTTAATCTCAAATTCCAAGCATTAGATATCAAAATTGAATGACGTCAAATAGAAAAAATTTTAAATCACATAATTTACAACATTCAAATTTAAAGAAATTTCAAATTGTAACTCTTCAAACTGTAGATTTATATCTAAATTAAGCGATTTGAAATTCATTAAAAATTCAACGACTGGAACTTATAGTGAAATTAAACTTTAAAAAATGCAAATATCTTTCAAAAATTAATTAAAAATTAATTTGTTAAATTTATAAAAAACAGAATGTATAAGAAAATAAAAAAAGTGTGCGATGGCCGGGAATCGAACCCGGATCAACTGCTTGGAAGGCAACTATGCTGACCATTACACCACCATCGCACTATATTCAACGTGAACGATCTGGAGCTCATATTAAATTATTGAATACCAACTGTTCATGATGCTGTGAAATTGCACTCTCTTGAGAAATATATGTTTGTACAGGTGTAGAGTGTGCAAAGAAAGTGAAAGAGATAAGATACAGCCATCGTGTAGAACACAGAACGTACACAGTGAGCCTCATCCATTTTCACCTGAAAGTTCTACACTGAAAGACTTTCTTTTACAATAAATAATAAAAATGTATGAAAGTTCGTATACTCTGCATCAAAGCACTGCAAAATGTGCAACTTTTCTAATTATTCATATTACAATACGGAACTTTAAAACTTTGATAATAGTATTTAATAAGTTTAGTCTAAAAATTGGTATTTGGAATACGAAATATTATGAATCTATATTTTAGAAATTAATCGTATTAAAAAACGACATGGTTCTTACTAATTAATCGAAAAATAATTTTAATAAGAGAGAAAATGAATATCATAATCTGCAAAACTTATATTCGAGAAATTTAAATTATGAATATGAACATGCAAGGAACCTGCGTTCCTTTATAGAAATCTTGATTTTTCGTATAGTATCGTTTCATTATGTATTATATATTCCTCAAGTGTACCGCCCTCAGAATTCGACTTTGTCTGATCCAACTCAAACTTGGGTAATGTAAAGTCCTACCAGATATAACTTTAGAGGAAAAATATTGTTTCGATTGGATAAAAATTTACCCAGATAGAGGAGGGGGAATTTTTCAAATTTTTTCGATTTTGTGCGGTTTCGTGCTACTTCTAAGGTATTAAGCTCTTTTCCTATGGAATATACAAAGTTTTGTCCCATATGTTTTTGATAGCTTTTTTCCTTGTCTATCGAATGGTTGAGATATATCAAGAACACTTATTTTCAGAAATTATAAAGGATTTCAGAATCAAGCCTAAAATTCTATAGTTTGTGCTACAATTGAAGTCATTTTTGGCCTTAAAACTAAATTGAAGGCCAAAAGCTGACTTCAATTGTAATACAAAATATACACTTTAGGCTTGATTGAAGACTTTCTTTTCTCTGGATTCGATGAGATATTAACTAATATTAAGAACATTTATTTTCTGAAATTGTAAAGGATTTAGCGTGATTATATTGGATTTTCAGGAATTTTCAATAATTTAACAAAATTTCATGTAAACATTGTGTAATTTTAAGAAGTAGGTAGACTTCATGGGATTTTGAGTTATTTTAAGTAATTTTAAGAAACATTAAGTAAATTCGCAAAATTTAAAGGAATTTCATAGGATTTTTAGTAATGTTAAGGGTTATAGACATAAGCACTTTATCTTTTCAGATTTATTTAATATGTGTGGTATCTAATTATTATTATAGGAGACAATAAATTATTTTATTTGTTTATTTACAAGAAAATTGTATATATTGTTCATAAAATAGTTTACAGGTTGTAAATAAAAATTTATTTATGAAAGGCAAAAAGATTTTTATGAATTTTTAGAGATTTTTGCGAATTTTAACTTGGATTTCAGGATATTTATAATTTTAATGGTTTTTGTGGATTTTGAAGAGACTTCAAAAGGTTTTTGAGAGTTTTAAGAAATCTTAACTAATTTTAACCAATGTCCAAGGTTTTCATGAAATTTTAAATGATGATGATTTGAAAAGTTTTCTGATTGTTTTAAGAGAATTTAAGGGATTTTAAATCTTATGAAGTTTTTAGGAATTTTAAGAGATTTCAAAGGGTTTCATAGATAATTTTCTAAATATTTCATGGAATTTTAAAGAATTTTGTGTAACTTTATGAGATTCCTATAATAATTTATTATTAATTTATTATTTATTATTCTATAATAATGATTAGATACTACACATATTAAATAAATCTGAAAACATAGAGTGCTAATCTCTATAATCCTTAACATTACTAAAAATCCTGTGAAATTCCATTAAATTTTGTGAATTTACTTACTATTTATTAAAATTACTTAAAATAACTCAAAATCCCATGATGTCTCACTATACCTCTTAAAATTACACAATGTTTACATGAAATTTTGTTAAATTATTGAAAATTTCTGAAAATAAATGTGCTTAATATTAGCTAATATCTCATTGAATGTAGAGAAAAAAAATCATCCATAAATGTGTCACGTTCCCGCGACGTAGTAATTATCTTTCTTAAATATATTAATAATCTTTAAAAGACCAGCAATTGTGAACCATTCTGGTAACTAGCATTTAGATTATCATTTGTTCACTACCAATTAATATTGTATCTCTATTAAGTTTTAACCAAGCAATATTGTTATTTCGTAAATGTTCATTTTAAGCAAGTACGAACTTATTCAAAAGCCACCCTTTCTTTAAGAAAACTATCGATTCAATATCTGACATATTTATGTATCAAAATCCATTAAATCTCTTGACTTCTGACCTCAACGCAAACCCTATTTGTAAAAGTGACATTTTACGAAAACACTTATAATATCTCTTTTAAGAGAAAGACCAGATATAATAAACTAGAATACTATTTAGTTAGTGGGAATGCTAATACATTTTGCATCCCCACGTGCACGGTCGTAAATTAACCGACACTTGACCTCATTTGATGTTCCCTAAAAAGGGGAACCAATGAACGGAAGGGTTTTACCAGAAAGTTCGAGTTCGCTCCGGAGTCTTCATCTAGTTATATCAACTCCTAAAAAGTATCTTCAGTCTTAAACTCTGTGCGGAAAAGTATCTCTTTAAATTAAATACAAGTTTTATCGAGGACTTGGTCGAATTTCGAGTCAATAACCCAAACTGGAACCAACCTTGGAGTCGGGATTCAACGACACAGACCGCAGAGTCTCATTTGAACATTATTAACCCCTAACAAATTTTGGGTAAGTAAGTTAACTATTTTACGCTTATAATCTAATCCGTGGGAGAAGACAGAGACTTAGTTTCTGTTTTTTTTTCCAGTTGCGGAGCGAGATATTTTCTGAAGGATGCTGTCAATGTAAATTAGTCAATAAATTATTTGTAAACTTGTAAATCTGAGAGTATTTCAAATCTGCGGTTATCCTCATCTCGGTATAGAGAATCTTTTTTCCTAAATCCAAAACGAGGAAGAACCACCTTTGCCTATTTCTCCTATATCTTAAAGTTAGGGATATGTTGCGAATTCAAGACGTAGCAAATGTCAAAATCCTATAAAATCTTTGATATTCCTTTTTTTCATAAAATTATTTCAAATTCCACAAACTATCGTTATAACTCAAAAGACTACTGAAAATTCTATGAAATCTTGTAAATGCCTGAAAATTTTTTGTGTCATTGAAATAACTTAAAATATGAACCTCAAATCTCTGAAAATTATTTAAAATTTCATCCATTTCTAATTCGAAAATTTCGAGAAAATAGACATACGACTGCTATAGTCACCAGTGAGACCATGGAGAATAGACATAAGGAGACCAAAGTAATGCAACGCAAAATAAGAAAATTTTTCGGGAAGTACACACCCTTGAACTTCCCTTGCGTGGCGCTAGTATGAACACATGTACAAAAATGGCCGCCCAATCGAAAATGACAATAATATAACCACAAATTTGTTCAAATCAATAATTAATTATTCAATATTATTTATAAAAAGTATTTTTCAATTTATTAAATGATAATTAATTTAAAGGCAAATAATTAATTTCTGCGCAATTGTAAATTTGGGCAAACATGTTTTGAAAATCGTACGAAACTTTTGATTTTCATTTAAAATAAATAATCACTTTACGAATCTTGTTTATCATTTAGAATACACGAAATTTCAATAAAACTATTATACTTACTATTTCGATATTGCATTTTCACTTCATAAATGCGATCTACTTAACAGAATCTACATAATATAATTTAATTGCACAAGACACAAAATTTGTGGTTATATTATTTGATATTGTTTACATATTGTCATTTTCAAATCGGCGGTCATTTTTGTACATGTGTTCATACTAGCGCCACGCACGGGAAGTTAAGGCGCATGTACTTCTCGAAAATATTATTTATTTTTCGTAAAGTCGATGTACAGGACTTTGGTCTCCTTATGTCTATACTCCATGAGTGAGACTCTCTTGGTGGATAGCTTGAGTGGGGAGAGGAGGGCGAACTACACAGACGAGCACTGTTTACCACTGAACGAAATATGTCCCTCTTTTCCACCAACTTTACTCTGTCCGCCTTTTCCTGTAACTCATTTTTGTACCGCTTTACCACTATAATTAAACGTGTATTTCTTTGGCTTCTCTGATTTTTATGTCACACTCTACCTATGCAACAATACTTACTTTCCTTTTGTTCTCGATGCGTCATTTGAAATATACCAACTTCATCGTACTTATATAGTAACTGTCAAAATGTTTGCAACTTGCGAGATGAAGCTCGGTTGTCCCTCTATTAATAAAAATCATAAATTACAAATATGCGCCAATCGACACTCGGCAATCGGCAGTTCATTTAGTCAGTGCTCTCAAGCCTATTGGTCAATTTAATTCGATTTTGAATGGCGTGCTAGATTACAGCTATTTGCAGAATTTCTCTAGCAGGAAGCCAACACGTGCTGCGCGCGCAGGATGCTCGATTTGAGAGCACTGCATTTACTATTTTCAATGGGAATTTCTGCAACGGACTATTGCAGTATATAAAGTCTCCGACAGCAAAACTGCTCACTTTCCTAGTGACTATGGTAATTTCTCTAAACTATTTTTCAATTTATACTATTAAAGCTACCAATCTTTGTAATTATAGTATTACTTTTTATTTATATGGGTATCACTTATTGCTAAAGTCAATTTGCTATTAAAGATATTAACCTTCACAAGTCTCAATGGTAATTTTTAAAGTCGTACCATATTTAAAACTAGTACAGAAACAGTATTTCGTCCCATTATTATGGCAAATAAATCTATTTTTCTTATTATATCCTCTCTTTCCTATTGACTTTAGTAAAAATACATATTATATTATTACATTCTACAATGAAAAGTTTCTTCGTGCATTGTCCGAGAAAGGTGTATTATTTCACAGATGGTGCTGGGCAACATTTTAAATACAAAAATAGTTTTGCCAATCTTCAGGCTCATGAAGAAGATTTTGGTGCCCTGACAGAATGGCATTTTCATGCTACAGCCCATGGAAAAGGAGCTTGCGATGTCATAGAAGCAAATATAAGAAGAGAAGCTGCTCGATCCAGCCTGCAGGCTTCTGCGAAACACCATATTCTGACACCCAAAGCATTATTTGAGTGGGCCAAAATGAATTGTAAAGAAACTCTGGCTTTTTTCGGTGGTAAAGAAAGTCATACTGCAACTTCAGAAATTCTGAAATCCAGATTTAGCGGTGCAGCAACGATACCGGGTACCTTGCAGTATCGTGCTTTTATTTCTTACCACAATCGACAGTTGCAGTTAAAGAAAATTTCGAGTGCAACAGAGTGCGATTTCTTTCCAAAACAAACAAAGAAAAAGTCGTTAAAGGAATATAAGACTACGAGAAAAACAAAACCGACACCCGTTAAAAAAACAAAGCCAAAAATACCTAAAAGACCAAAGAAGTAATTTATTTTTAAGTAAATGACAAAGTTAAGAGGTTGTAGGCAATCAGAAGCAAGAAGGGAAAGAAGAATAAGTTTAAAATAGCTTAAAAAAGAAAATCGAACTCCACACCTAATGCAATAATGACGTACACGATGACACTATTTTCACGTATTACAATATGATATCAATCCTTGTGCAGGAGTTGATCGTTGTGGAGTAAGGAGCAGAACAAAGTCTAAGAGAGTGAGAGGGGAAATGTGAAGGCGGGGTAGGAAGTATCTTTTGAGTAAAGACTTACCATTTTTTTTGTGGTAACTAAGAATCGTTTATTAGAAAGCAGGTTTAAACAAACGGAGACGCCAGAGGTTCGCGTCGCTTAACAAACTAGGAAGTGTGAGTAAAAATTCTAAGGTGGTGTGGATAGTTGTGGACCTAGTGGGTCAGATAGCCTAAAGTCCCGAAAAGTCGTGCGGAAAGACAAAAGGAGAGAGAATTGTGATGCCGAACGGTATGCCGTCCGGGTGTTGTGCCTACTGGTATGCCAGTGAGGTGTGAGAGGGCGCCGAGTCTAATGGTATGACACTAGGCCAGCTTGTTTGTAAGGCGGCATGCCGCCCCCATTCTTTCTACTTTTTCCCTGAATTATTTTATTTTATTTCTTATTTTCTAACTTATATTTATTTAAATTTATTTCCGAGATAGCAATGTCGTTTGGGGTTCTTGCGCCTGGGCGTATATCAAATATATTTATTAGATAGAAATTTATTACCTTAATATTAGGACCCTACAATGACTGTAATGCAGGCATTAGAAAACTTTAATGACAGTCTCAATCCTGTACAATGCAGAGAGCAGTTTAATAAATAATAAATATTCATAATTGATACGATAAATGAGTCTCGACCGCAGTCGGCGCGGCGCTTTACTCTTTATTTAATTTCTCGAAAACAACGAAAAATGGCAAGATGAAATTTACAGCATCGAAAGATAAAGGCTTAAGCTTTGTTAAAAAAAAAAAAAAAATAAAAGCATGCCTTTTTCCCGCAATACTCAAAAATATTTTGATTTTCAAACAAATCGGTCAAATTTTTAATTTTTTAAAAAATGGTTACAACCATTCGATAGACAAGGAAAAAAGCTATCAAAAACATATGGGACAAAATTGTGTATATTCCATAGGAAACGAGCTTAATACTTTAGAAGTAGCATGAAACCGCACAAAATCGAAAAAATTTGAAAAATTCCCCCTCCCTTATCTCGGTAAATTTTTATCCAATCGAAACAATATTTTTCCTCTAAAGTTATATCTAGTAGGACTTTACATTACCCAAGTTTGAGTTGGATCAGACAAAGTCGAATTCTGAGGGCGGTACACTTGAGGAATAATGCCCCATATATTAGGGTGGTCTTTATTTTTCGATTCTTCTTGATCTCACCGCCCTATTTTGTTAGAATGAACAAAGAAATGATTTCCACCAAATTTTAGCGAATTCGGTTAATATTAACAGGTGCCTCAAAGCACTCAATTTCATATGCAATTAAGGGGGTATCCTCATATAAACGGCGGAAAATGAACGTGAACTTTAGGAATTTTTTTTTTTTAATTATAAGATATTTTTTATTGAAATTTTAAGAGCATTTTATTAACAATTCAAAGAAGTAAAAAAAATTTATTTATGAAATAATTGTCATAAATACTCTCCTGGTGTCCTGTTGAATTAATGATCTTCCTTTTTTTGACATGAAATTGCAGACACTCTTACGCTTGCTAGGTTTGTCTGAAAAATGGGACCCAAATTTTTTTAGCTTTATAACACTAATACCTAGTCTGTGAACCTCAATTTCAATTATAATAAAAATTTTTAATAAAAAGGCGGACATTTGAACAAATTTTTGAGTAAATTTTTTTTTATTGTTGCAAATAAGTGGATAAATAAAACTTTAAAATAAAATTCGAGAGGTTTACAGGCTAGAGAATTTAATTCCCTTTAAAGTGTTTTTTTTTAACTTTTTAAGTTGAAAACTCACTGAGTAATCGTGTCCGCAATTTCGGAAAATCTGAAAAAATAACTTTTCGAGAAAAACGCGATTGAAGTTGACGGGATATTGGATTTTTTTTCTCTACTTACAGCTATTTATTCATTTCGACACTAGCGCTAAAATGCGTTGTCATAACCCAGACCTACTACTCGACTACATTTTAACTGAAAAAATCACAGGCAACGCTAAAAGATCTATTAGACACATACCTATTGACTTGTATGATGATTTATACAATGTTTTAAATACAAACTTAGGTATATAACTACTTCAGTAGAATTAAGTAGAACTAAACTAGAAAATGTTAGGCAAGGCTCTGACAGCGTTCAAGAATATTGTCAAAAATTCCGAAGCATCTATAATGAGCTAACGTATGCACTTCAGTCCAACCATAGTTCTGGCATCGCGCGGAAATTGGCACTTAAGATGGAAGAAAAATCATCTGTTAAAAGATATATTATGAATTTAAGGGATGAAATATCTAGCCAAGTCCGTCCTATGAAACCAAAAACAATAAACGAAGCCTTACAGGAAGCTTTAGAATCTGAAGTTTGGCTGAAAGAGAAGAACAAAAACTACATGATGAAAACCACTCAATTTCCTCAAAAAATTTCACATAATCCTAAACAACAATTTAGACCAATATCATTACAGAGAGCCCAAGCCATACGTGTCTAATCAAAATGTCCCCCTGAGTGACAAAATGAAAATGAAATGTCATAAATGTGGCAATTTAGGACACCTTGCAAATCAATGCTACACAAAACATCAAAATTTTCGGGAGGGTATGAACTCAAAAAGACCACCTCAAATATACAGGACCAACGAGGAACCAGAGGAATTTTTAAACAATTAAGAATTTCAAATAGAGGAAACACAAGAGATAGAGAAAAATGTGTAACAAGCAGAGTGTCAACAGTTCATGGACGATTGCTATCAGTTGCAGGAAAACGAGATGGGCGAGAATACAGACTTTTGGTAGATTCTGGTTCATCAATTAATCTTATTAAGGAAGACTATGTTCCAAAAAATTCAAACATATTTAATATAAAAAAATGTTTCAACATGGGTAATGATAAACATCAAAGTCATTCAGCGACGCATATCGACTATCTACAAAAAAGACATTTATTTCACATTGTTCCTAACGACTTTCCTCTTCCCGAAGAAGGAATAATCGGTTTGCCTTTTTTACAAAAATATAACACATACTATTTAACAAATAAATGGTTGTATTTAGAGGGTAAAAAGATGTTGCTACACGACGATGGATATTTCATTAAGAAAAATTCAATGAGAGTTTTTTCTATCTCAATAGAAGAAAGAGATTCAGATGTATGGATAGAAAGTGAAAAAAACATTCCAGATGGACTATATAAATGCAAAAATAAACAAATTATAGTACCATATCCAAGTTTCAAGAATCAATTTGGAAAATAATTTCTAAATATAACACTGTTTCTACGGTTGAAGGAGACCCCTTACCTGGCACAACCCTTACAGAACATACAATAACATTGAAATCAGGAAAAATAGTTAATATCAGATCCTACAAACATCCAGAAGCTCATAGAAATTTTGTCGCAGAGAATGTACAGAATCTCTTAAAATTAGGTGTAATAAGAAATTCAAATTCTCCTTTTAATTCACCAGTATGGGTCGTTTCTAAATAGAATAATAAACTAAGAATGGTAGTCGATTATCGCAAAATTAATCAAGATACTGATCAGGACGCATACCCATTACCTATTATCGACGATATTCTCGATCATCTCGGGAAATCAAAATTCTTCTCAGCTTTCGACCTAAGTTTAGGTTTTCACCAAATACCCATGGCAGAAGACTCAAAAAAATATACAGCGTTCTCGACACCCCAAGGGCACTTTGAGTATAATAGAATGCCCTTTGTTTCATCTATATAGACGACATAGTGGTATTTGGAAGTACCATAGAAGAACATAACAAAAATCTTGTCGATTTATTAGAGAGATTAAAAGAATTAGGACTAAAATTAGAGCCAGAAAAATGTGAGTATTTGAGACCAGAGCTTGAATATTTAGGACACATAATTACCAAAGACGGTGTGAAATCCAACCCAAAAAAATGGAAGCCGTTAAAAATTTTAGGAAACCCAATAATGTCAAAGAAATTCAATCCTTCGTAGGTCTTTCAGGATATTATAGGAAGTTTATAAAAAACTTTCCCACTATCGCGAAACCACTTACAAATTTGATTCAAAAAGACACAGTAAATTTAACTGGACACCAAAATGTCAGAATGCCTTCGAGATTCTTAAAGAATCTTTATGTTCAGCACCTGTGCTACAATATCCCAATTATAACGAGATCTTCACCTTAACAACAGATGCATCAAACGTTAGACTCGGGGCAGTGCTAAGCCAAAAAGGTCACCCTTGCTGCTTTATATCCAGAACACTTAATAAAGCAGAATTAAATTATTCAACATCCGAAAAAGAATTATTGGCTATAGTATGGGCCTTAAAAAGGTTGCGACAATATTTATTAGGACGAAAATTTATCATCATGACTGACCATCAAGCCTTAAAATGGCTCCGCAGCATGAAGGACCCATCATCCAGACTCTTGAGATGGGGATTAAGGCTCGAAGAATATACTTATGAAATCGAATATGTGAAAGGAAAGGAAAATAAAGCCGCGGACTGTCTCTCAAGAATCTTTCCAATCCACCAGAATCCCCCACAAAACGAGTCAGAAATCACTGATTCCGGTGAAGAAAGTGACGACTCAGAAAACACTTTCTCTGACCTTGAACCCACAAATAACAATGAACAAAATTTAAACACACCATCCCCTATAGAAGAAGAAAGAATCAGACCTAAACTGCCTGCACGAAGAATGCGCGAACCATCTGAAGAATCTGAAATAATTGTTCATGCAGAGATCGGTTCCATTCCCGAATGGAACAAAGATTTAGTAGAAGAATATTTTAGGTGGAAAACACGGAAAACAGTACCAAGAGCTATTAAAAAACCTAACGCAGGGGGAAAATTATGGAAGAAAATACAAAAAAGAGACACAGAAGACGTCAACATTATTCAATTACCACCATATGATGAGAAAAAATGGCTTACTATCCTCAATGAAATCATGGAAGAATTTTTAAGAAGGAAATGAACTATTTGGAGATTCCATTTTAACGATCCAACAATTACACCCATTGAACAAATTCAAATCGAAGAGATGCTCAATTTCCTGTGTTCAAAATATCCTAATTACGATTTCCGTTACTGTTATGCACCACAGAGTGAATTGACAAATCAAGAAAAAGTAGACATCATAAAAGAGTCTCACGGATCCGTAATGGCCCAACATTATGGCGAGAATAATACCATAGGAAGGGCCAGAACCCTGGGAGAATGGAGAGACATGGAAAAGCAGATCATTGACTACGTTAAAAAATGTCCCACATGCCAATTACAGAAAACTGTCAGAATTACAAGACGGGCTGAAGCAATCATCCCGGACAACCCTACACAACCGAATGAAAAAATAGCAATGGATATTTTTGGTCTCCTCCCTAAAACCACTGAAGGACATGAATATATCTCGAGTATCCAAGATATGCTCACAAAATATTTAATGTTGATCCCGTTAAAAAAGGCTCAGTCTGAGTCTATTATAGAAGGATGATTTGACCACTTCAAATATATATTCGGATCTCCAAAAAGTATATTAACAGATCAAGGACAAAATTTTGTTTCACAATTAATTCAGAACTTCGAAAATCTATTGAGAATTCAACATATCAAGACAACTGCCTACCACCCCCAAAGTAATGGATCACTCGAAAGGTCACATTCAAAAATTAAAAATTTGTTAAAAACAAGTATTACAGACAATCAAAATGAATGGGATAAGAACTTAAAAATCCTAACACTTGCTCATAACACCATGAAACATGAGGGAACTGGCTTCACTCCATTTGAACTCACATTCGGCAGAGGAGCAAATTTACCCTCGTCTTTAGCCACAACACCAAATCTAAGGTATTGCGAATTGATTGAAATGTGGAAAAACAGACACGAAACTTACCTGAGAAAAGCCCGAGAATAACTTCAAATTCAAAAAGAAAAATATAAGCGACTCCAAGACTCGAGAATTGTATTACCTCAACCAATATACGGACCAGGAGATTTGGTTAAATTTGTCAATCACCAAAAAGAAAATAAACTCTCTCCTAGTTGGAAAGAGCCAACTTTAATTACAAAACAATTAGACAATAATAATTATATAATGTTGTTCAACGATAAAAGAACCCGTATCCACGCTAATCAATTAATGCCCTATTTCTAGGATGAAGATCTTCATCCTGCTCTTGGCCACAGTAATCGGCATCTTTAGTATTCGAGTGGAAATTAAAGAATTAGAGGGAAATATCTACAAGAAAGAAATAGGATCAGCTTATCTCTATGATGAAGAATGGACTTTCTTAATCAGTGTAAACCTCACAGGAACAGATGATAGAGTCAACGCAATATATGCAAACTTAGATTGGCTCAGAAATGAATGCAACCACTGCCCTGAAGAATTTGAGATCCAAGCATTTATTTTACGCTTTAAGAGACTAAAAACAAAAGAAATATTGTTATACAACATCTTAGGAAAACCCCGCAGCAAACGTGGATTGTTCAACTTCGTAGGAGATTTGTCAAAATCACTATTTGGAACACTAGATGAAAGTGATTTACAGTTGATAAACAAAGAATTTGATCAAGTATTCAATAATAACAAAGTTATGGCATAAACCATAAAAAACCAGACAAAAATTATAAAATTGCTACTCGACTCCTCCTCACAAAATTACAAAAACACAGCTGAAAACTTAGAACGCGAAACCCAGCATTTTAATGCATTTAGAGAAAGTATAGATAATAACATTAAATCACTATTCATACAAAGAAAATTAATAACAATAGGAATTCTTATCGACGAATTGAGCGAAGATTTAGACATAGCAATAAATGCTGTTGATTTTGGAAAACATGGCATTGTACACCCACAAATACTAACTCCAAGCATGTTCACGGAAACACTTAAAGAATTCGAAAATACTTATAAAACCCGATACCATATCGATAATAGTCCAGAAAACATTGCGTCACTTCACCTTTCGCTCTTAGTAGAGAATCTTTCGTCAAAACAAGCAATGGTTACATTATTATATTAACTACAGAAACCTCTGTTGATTTCGTTGGCGAAAATGAAATATATAATAAAAAATTAGTAGGAACATTCTCTATATCAGGAGATAAATGTCAAGTAATGACGGACAGTATTAAACTACCTTTAAATTTAAGCAAAAATATCACGAAAAGTTATGACGTCAAAATAAACTATACTATTAATTTCAATGATAAAGAAATACACTTAGTAAATGAAAAATTGATAAAATTACCAAATATTCTTGACATTGATCACTTACAAGATGCTAAAATAAGTCTTGATGAGAGTAATAATCACCTGGATAATATTCAAAACCGTCGAAGAATGAAAACCTGGACAGAAAATGCTACGACTACTTTTCAATACTTAGGTTATGCATGTATAGCACTCGTAGTTTTATATGGTTTATTTAGAGTGAAATGTCTGCATTGCGCAATAGAATCACTTAGACATTGTATCGGAAATTGTTATAACAACTGCAGTTTTGGTAATCAAGCTCTTACGCAGCATATCAACAGTCAAAATGGTGTACCTTTCTCACGACAAGGAACTGATAATGTAAACTTTACATTAGAAACAAATCCTGGTAACACGAGTTTCGTATCAGAAGCTGACACTAGTGATATGAACATTATACTAGAAACTAACATTAATGACCGACAAATTGTAACGGGAACTAGACCTATTAGAATAAGGAAAAAGTAATTTTTTTAGAGGACTACAAAATGTCTAAATCGAGGGGTGTAATAGCATTTTCAACTATAAGCTAATATTTATATGCTGATGCAGCTCTTATCCCCTCCGTATCTTGTGAGACGTGCGGGGCCAGGTACCACTGCGAGCGGTCCCATCTCTTTAGTTCTACTTTACATGTAATTAGCGAAACATCTCGTTCTAAGTAATAAATTATCGTATCTATAATAGTATTTCTATTATTTTACTTTGGACCGTTACAATACCTCCTTAACATGGGGAAAAGTACTGTCCAACTTCAAATGTAGGTACTTTCTTATATTTGACCGGAATCCTTTGGCTCTGAGCAATTGTGATCTTTAGACTATCTTAAAAAACACATCTAAACGAAAATTTTTTTTTTGAATTTACAAAATGGCGGACCCCTAAATTTAATCAAAATTACAATTTCCATTTTGTAAATTTTACAAAAAAAAATTTTTCGTTTAGATTTGTTTTTTTAACATAGTCTAAAGATCACAATTGCACAGAGCCAAAGATTTCCGGTGAAATATAAAAAAATACCTGCATCTGAAGTTGAACGGTACTTTTCCCCATATGTTAATTGCATAAGAAACTTTGAGTGCTTTGAGGTACGTGTTAATATTAACCGAATTCGCTAAAATTAGGTGGAGATCATTTTTTTCGTAATTCTAACAAAATAGGGGGGTGAGACCAAGAAGAATCGAAAAAAAACCACCAAGAGTAAATAAGAACTACCCTAATGTATAAGCACCTACTAATAATATTATTTAAACTAATTTGGTCAATCTTTACTTTTTTTCTTGTTAAATCTTCTCAATAGGATCGCATGTACTTTTTTCTCTAAAGTAGCATTATATTTTATATTTACTATAAAAGCGATTTTCAGATTAGTGATGGGATATCGAAAAAAATATATCGATATAATCAATAATCGAATGAAAAATATCGATAATATCGATATTTACGATATTTTTTATTTCAAATAAATAATTCATTATAATAATATAAATACACTGTTAATTAAATTTTTATTAAAGTATAGAAAGATTATACATCGAATAATATTTTGTAACATTATTTTTAGGATTTTTAGCTAACCTATTTTACCAAATAGTATTTATTTGATTTTTCTTCTTCAAGTTCAACCTGTAACAGAAAGTGCGTTTATAGAAAAACAAAAATATCTTTCTCGATAATCTTGTACCAAAACATATTTTGATGAAATACTTACAATTAATATGCATTGCTAATTGTTGAATTGTAACATTTGTTTGCTTCTGCAACAAAACCTTTTTCAGTTTTTTTTTCGGGCTTCATCTATTTCGTTGATTTCTGCGAGTGTTGATTCGCCTAAGTAAACAAAAGAAACATTGTGGAAGTAATTAATTTAAGGTTAAAAGTACTATACAAAGATAAATAATGAATAAAAAATATAATGTCTACTTACGTTTACTTGTATTGAGACTATTGAGTTTAAATAGGCGTTAGGTTTAAACTAAGAATGTATTGCGTTGTATCTCTGTTTTGTGTGTATATGCGCATCATGATTGGTTCCAATGTCCGCACTTAACCCTTTAACGCCCACTGGGACATATATGTCCCAAACACGTATTCAAAAATCCATAACTTCGTCAAAAATTGAGATAGATTTGTTTTCTCTTCGGCATAAGCTACCTACGTGTTTCTAGTTTTCAGAAAGTATATTCACCCTCTTCGGAATCTATTAACTATTACTCCAAAAAGCACCCTGTTTTCGAATTAATTTTTGTAGTTATATTGCGAATATAGTCGCAGAAGTATACAAAAAAATATGGCTATTCGTGCAAAAGGAAAATCCCATGGTGAAGACCATACGAACGATTTAAGATAGGGGGCCAAAAAATTCAGCCCTTAGGAGTCGATTCCGTGAGTGCTTTGTACCCCTTATTCCGGTGTAAACTTGAATTTTCATCCAAATTCGATGAAAATTGATTTGCGAAGGTTCTTGAAAATACTGATTACGATAAGAACCTAAAAATATATATTCACTCTCCTGAGCTCAAGTTAGGGGTAGGTTCGTTATAAAGTGAGATTCAGATGTGAAAACAATGATACGTCAAATTACAGAAACATCCCTTATATCAACCCTTCACCGGAACATCACCCCTCATTTGAATGGATATATAGTGAAATTAAGGGGTTAGTACCAAAGAACATTTTTGAAAAATTTATTTTCTAAAAAGTGCAAATTCTTATAATAAATATATGTAAAATTGTTGGGTTAATCGTTACTTTGGTTATAAATATCGAGAACAGATCGAAAAACGCAAAACAACGTAAGCATCTCGAACGCGCCGAACGTGCATTTGGCGCGCGTTTAAAGCAAATGACCTTGAAAATTGAACTCAAGGTCAAAATTTATGGTACAGTTAAATGGCCCTCTCGATCCCGGTAAACTTTTGTCTAAACCATTTTTTCTTAAATAAAGTATTTTAGAAGATAATTATAGATTAAAATGGATCACCCTGTATTTTAGATCAAAAACTAAACGCGTTTTTCTCAAAACAACATTTTTCGACTTGGCGTGTATGATTCAGAGAAAACTATTGGACCGATCGGGCTGAAATTTGGATATGTCATTTTACACATATGTCGTTATGGCATGAACCAAAATCATAATTATTGATTAATATTTAACCCTTTTTCTAAACAATTTACGGTTAAAAAAAGGTGAAAAATTTTCAATTCGACCATTTTGTATTTATTTTTTTGATAACGACGTATGTTCTGAATAACATATCCAAATTTCAGCCCGATCGGTCCACTAGTTTTTTCTGAATCATGCACGGCAGTTTTTAAAATGGATAACTTCAGGCAGCCATACCAGCCAGATTTATTATTAAAAAAAAAATTTTTTTTTTGTAATAGTGGAGGTTTTAGTACATTCGCGAACCCCTTTTTTCGAAGTGGCTTTTTTAGCGTGAGTCTCCTTGCCTCTCATGATAAGTTCACAAAAAATGTGAACTTTCTTAAAGTGAATCTTATTTCGAGTGGAATTTCTCAAAGTAGGGGTTAATGCAAAGGACTACTTTGCAAGTTGTGCAAATTATTTTGGTTCTCTTTTCCTTACCATCCGAAGCACATAATTGGCATCGTTTTCTGCTAGTTTTTTCGACAGGCATGTCGAAAACGCATTATTCTGCGTCCTTATGTTCTTCGTGATTCTCATTATTTTCTTTTCGTAATGAACGGGGCGACCCCTTTTTTTTTGCGTGAAGAAAAGTTGCCGATCAACTGTTTTGCCAAGTTGAGACGGAAGTCAAGTTGCTTGAGAGATTTATCATTTCGATGGATTTTGCAGAATATGAACGAATTTATGATTTCAAGATCGATTAGAAAATAAAATATCCTATACCACCATTTCTTGGATCACTTGCCTATACCGTATCGTTCTTTGAACTGATCAAAACGATCAACGGCTCCCGTACAAGTGTTATAAGCAGAGATTGCTTCTGGACAAGGAACAGTACTTTTTGTACCGTCTTTATTTTTTCTATTGACAGAAGTAACAGTGGCAGGATTGTGGACAGTAGTCAACATAGAAACAGGTTTAGAGTTCATCCATTTGATTGATGCGACACATCCTTTAGTCTTGTAGGTGTACTCCCCTCTGGTCATCTTCTTTTTGTCTTTCAATACATCTGGTAATTTTCTAATGTAAGAGTGATTTCGGCCTTAAGGGTGATTTTGAGAGGAGTGAAAATTATGACGTTTTTCTTCTATCATCTTTTCTTCTATCTTCTTTCATCTATCACTTTAATGTGAATACTATAATATTAGTATTATGGGTATCAAATTACGGTTTTTTTTTAAATTTGCAATTCCGTTATAACTTCCTGAGCTCAATTCTGTAAGAAGAAAGTGGAGGTTTAAAGTTTTTGTAGACTGGGACAATATCTTTTCGTCATTTTAATAATTTTGAACGATCAATGAATGTTGTCAACATTTTGAGAATATACCTACAATATATACTTATTGTTCAATTATACTTACGAACAAAATTTAAGAAACCCACCATGTAGAGATATATTTAAGATATAAGATCCTATATAGGAGCATATGTAGGATCCTATGTAAAATTCTACATAAGTTCCTACATAGGATCCTATATAGGATTCTATATAGGATTTTGATATATGATCCTACGTAGGTTCCTATGTAGAATTTAATTTTTTTTATGATGTTGACAAGATATATTCACATTATTTATCTTCATCCAATTAAAAAAAAATTTTAATATTTTTCGAACATGTTTAAAATATAGTGTGATTTTTGTGATATATAAGTTTATATATCTGGGTCATTCCACGAGATATTTACTCCTAAAGAATAGATTCGTCTAATATATTTTTTTTTTCTATTCTACAAACAAAATAAACTGACACGTATTTTTCTATTTTGATATGATATGCGAAATTGTTGAGATATTAATTCTCAAAGTCACGAAATCGGAAAAAGAACTTTTTTTTCAAATATTTATTGCTTTTAAACTATTCTGTAAAAGAAAACGGTATCTACTGAAAAAGTTGATGATTGCTTGTCCCTTTCGAGTACTTTTTAATGCAATAAAATAATTTTTTTATTTATATGAAAAATTTGTAATTGTTTTAAACAAATGTCATTATCTCAGAATGGGTTTTCGCGAAATTGATTTAATTTGGTACACATCTACATCATAATCTACAGCAGTTCTGATAAAAATTTCAGAGTGGTGGGCGAAATATTTTTCGAGATATGTTCGATTATGTAGTCTCGCATCATGACGCGTCATGACGCGAGATTACATAATCTAACATATCTCGAAAAGTATTTCGTCTACCACTCTGAAATTTTCAGCAGATCTGCTGTAGATTAGAAAATATTTTGAGATATAAAATCAAACTATTACGCAATACATTTCAAGAATACTCTGTAAAAATTTTAGAATGAAATTCGAAACGGTTTGGCTTCTGGAGCTTTTTCGCGTTAGGAGCACCGAGGCGAAAGCTCGACTAAAGAAGCTCGATTGGTGAAAAAAATAAAAGAAGACATTGAAAAAGGTGAAAAAGAAACCTTTTTTATGGTGGAGGTATAACTGATTAGTGTCGAATTGAATAAATAGCTGTAAGTAGAGAAAAATTCAATATTTCTCAATCCAATATTCCGTCAACTTCAAACGCGTTTTTCCCGAAAAGTTATTTTTCAGATTTTCCGAAATTGCGGACACGATTACTCAGTGAGTTTTCAACTTAAAAAGTTAAAAAAAAACTCTTTAAAGGGAATTCAATTCTCTAGTCTGTAAACCTCTCGGATTTTATTTAAAAAATTTATTTATCCACTTATTTGCAAAAATAGAAAAAAAATTACTCAAAAATTTGTTCAAATGTCCATCATTTTGTAAAAAATTTTCATTATATGTGAAATTGAGGTTCACAAACTAGATATTAGTGTTATAAAGCTAAAAAAATTTGGGTCCTATTTTTTAGACAAACCTAGCTGTAGTACAGTGTACACTACCAGTAGCCGGACGAATTTATCTAAAATAATTCGTCCGGCTATAGCACAGTGCCAGTATCCGGATTCAAATCCTTTCTTTGACTTCAGATTAGATTGGTTTCATTCGGATTAAAATTCTTCCTTTAACCTCTGATTCAGTCAGATAAAAATTTTGGATGACTTCGGATTCAGTCGGATAGAAATCGAGAATAGACCTCGGATTAGGTTGGATTAGAATCCTCTTTTTCAATTCGGATTAAATCGGATAGGAATCCTCAGATCGACCTCGGATTGATTAGGATAGGAATCTTTGATCGGATTTCGGATTAAATCGGAATGAAACTGTTTGCTTCGGATACAAATTCTGGAATGAAATTGATTCAAAAGGATACATTTTTTTCTATCTGAACCTTCCGCCAGGGTATAGACATAAGGAGGCCAAAGTCCTGTACATCGCCTTAACATCCCGTGCGTGGCGCTAGTATGAACACATGTACAAAAATGGCCGCCGATTTGTAAATGACAATATGTAAACAATATCAAATAATATAACTACAAATTTTGTGTCTTGTGCAATTAAATTATATTATGTAGATTCTGTTAAATAGATCGCATTTATGAAGTGAAAATGCAATATCGAAATAGTAAGTATAATACTTTTATTGAAGTTTCGTGTATTTTAAATGATAAACAAGATTCGTAAAGTGATTATTTATTTTAAATGAAAATCAAAAGTTTCGTACGATTTTCAAAACATGTTTGCCCAAATTTACAATTGCGCAGAAATTAATTATTTGCCTTTAAATTAATTATCATTTAATAAATTGAAAAATACTTTTTATAAATAATATTGAATAATTAATTATTGATTTTAACAAATTTGTGGTTATATTATTGTCATTTTCAAATGGGCGACCATTTTTGTACATGTGTTCATACTAGCGCCACGCACGGGATGTTCATGGGTGTGTACTTCCCGAAAAATTTTCTTATTTTGCGTTGCATTACTTTGGTCTCCTTATGTCTATTCTCCATGGTCTTTTCTTTGAAGGCATTCCTATAACGCAATTTGTACTTCCTTTTGGGCGACGCTTAGTTTTCATTGCAGGAGGTATTATGATACCCTCTAATGACTGCAAGAGTTTTTGGTTTTTTTTCACCATTTTCTGTAACAGAAATTTTTTATGTGAAAAACACATATGCAGACATACCAAAAAATGGCTTAACTCTTAGATTATAGTTTCTTCAAAGTGTTGTATTTTTCAGATTTCCAAAAAAAATAATTTTATTTATTTAAATTTATAATAAATTCCTATGTATAATTGCACCTAACAAATATAGAACCTTCCATTAAAAGTTATATAATAATAATTTTTTTAATATACATCAATTTTGAAATTTCTACCTTTGAGTTTTATTTTTTAATAATAAGTAAATAAATAAATTTAGCTGACAGTGAAGGAGACTCCGCTAATAGTATACTCTCTATGATTGGTTGTTCTTCTTGACTCAGTACTTTGCTCAATTCTGTTTCGAAATCATTGGAAACCACTTTCATTAATCCATGTGATAGGACAGAGCGTAAGTCAGATGGCTTGAACAAACTTTTTTCGCTGATTGTTAGATCCACATCATTTGAACCTTCCGCTACGACTAGCACTTTACAGTTTTCAAAATGCTGTAAAGAACTATCTTCTACTATGCTTACAAATTCTTCAGGACTCTCGCATAGAATTGTCTTTGGCTCTTCACCTTTTTTGGAAAGAAATTGATTTATTGAACCTTCTAATTCCTCTTCGTATTCCACTTTTGAACTTTCTGATTCACAAGAATTTTCGCTTCCTTCAGCTAGTGGCATAGAATGTAAGCTATCTTCGCTGACTACAAGATCAGCATCTCTTGAATCTTCAACCACGGCTGGCACTTTATAATTTTGAGATTCAAAGTGTTGTGGATTAGTAATCTTGCAATTTCCTCTGATCAAAAGGATATTGCAAAGACTGTTTTTCTTTCTATTCATAACATTTTCATTGTATTGAGCATCAATGTGCTCTACGTTTTCAAAAGGTTTCCATAATTCGACCATTTCTTTTAGCTGATGTAAAAATCGATCAGCTTCAGTTCCAGCAACATTACCTCCTAAGTAAAGAAACTCGTGCAGTACATCGAAAAGTGCTTCAGAACCAACAACTGTAGGGTTGTCTGTAACTATTTCGTGTTCCCATGATTCAGTCAGTATTCGGATTACTTCTTTTCTTAAACTGTAATCGTTTCCAGTTTTTTCAGATGCAAGAGAGGATAATTTTCTGGTTATTAAAGTGGTTTGCCGGAACCTGCTCTGACAATCAGTACCTGCAGTAAATTTTAATTAGGAATAATTACGATAATAGTAAAAACTTATTGTCCGCAATAAATTATTAATTATTTTTGTAATTTTAGCATAAATTTTAATAACACGAAGAGTATTTAAGGTAGTTGTGCCAAAATCGAACCTTTCTTAGGAATTGAACCTCTAAAATTTTCAAAATATGTAGAAAATATTGTTATATAACCATGCTCGAATTTTTAGCTTAATCGTGTGTTTCTAAAGGCAAATATTTTTAATTATGTTCAGTACTTTTTGCATGGGTCTCCTATAGCTAACATGGTCAATCGCCACATTATGAAGTTTAGTATGAAAACGAATCTTACCATTGCGCTAAAAAATTACAAATGTATAGTAAAATATCGTGTGGATTTTATGAAAAAAAAATCAAAATTGTTGTGCGTTCAGTATAAAAAATATAATATTGAAAAGAATAATATTTCTGTTCTCGCGAGACACATGGCGGTGGTATGCAGTGACAATGTGGCAACAATGAGATGACATTTCGACGATTTTTACAATACTATTTTGAGGCTATAAGTGCATCACCACCATTTTCTCTGAGAATTAAATGACAGTGTTGGCAATATCGTTCCCATATGAACTGTGACTGTGAATGTGTGTATACGTATGTAGGATGCTTCTATGTGATTATATAATCCCAGTCAAAATTTTTGACCAATAGTTAGGAGAGAACATGTGATATCTTACATCTATCTGAGCATAAACTTTTGAGTGCTTTTGCCGCGAGACAACTACCTTAATTTAAAATATCTTTAACCTTTCGTACCATATGTTTCTGTTAAAAGTTTGATTGTTTCCCCTATATTGGCTGTGCCTTTCACAATTGTATTCCAAGAATTTTATTATTTTTAATGAGAAATTATTTATTAGTAGAAGTCTTTGAAAAGAAATGTAGATTAAATAAATTTGACGTATTTACTTCCGTGCGTTCATGATTGTGCTCCAGTTTCAATTTATTTACAATAAAACCATTGCCCGCTGCATTTACGAGAAATGTCACAGAAGCCCCGCACTTTGCTCCTTTCAATGTTTTGGAAGAAAAATTACATTTAAAAAAAATTTAATTCCAATTTTAAATACGCAGTTAAATAGAAAATTATTCAAAAATAATCTTATGCTGAATATCGGTCTCCTTTTTTGGTGGTTTTTAATGTAGTTCTTCCATCGCGATTACAACAATAAACTACTCGGTAATATTTTAATTCTGTTTTTATGTATCTTGTTATATTTTTCTTTCTAGCTTTTTCTATTGTTTCTGTATCTCTTCTATAAAAGACAGCTAATGTAGCCTTCGAGAGTTCTTTCATTTTTCGTTCTATGCTATCAAGAGAATCAAATTCATCACCAACCTTAAAATTGGCATGATTATCTAGTTCATTTGCTGTGAAATTAAATAAACGAGAAAAATTAATAAATTATTATTTCTGAAATTTTAAATACCCGAAAGATAGGAAATCGAATCTAAATTGTTTAAACAATTAATTCAAAATTGACCAGAAAAGACAATAAAGACTAAAAAGCAATGTAATTTCTTAGACTTAAGAAAATTAAATTTTTCTTTTCTTAAAATACTTAAACTTAATTTGTGGTTTAATTTATGAATTTAATTAATCATTACATTAAATAATTATTTGAAAAAATTTTCATTTTAAAAGACAGACATGAATTAAGCAACTCGAAACGATCGATACCTGCAACCTATCGCATAAACAAATGTCAATTTGTTACTGGCCTTTGTAGAAAGTAGTAAAAGTAAAGCATTTTGTGTAATAAAGTGAAAAATGATATGTACTTACGAATTTCTCCGGATTCTTTAGATTCGTCGCACACTTTTTTCACAATATAAAATTACTGAAAACTTTCAAACCAAGTCAAATCCTGTATCGCGAGTGCGCCTCTTTCGATTAGGGTGGACATACACCGAGCGTTCGATAAAGTCTGAACTGCTTGAACATAGCTGCTGGCTGCATGTTTTTTTTTGCGCCCATGAAAATGAGACAAAATAGAATCGCTCGCAAGCTCATCTGAAATTCCGCGAAATTTGAACGACCTAATTGTGATTAGTGTTTCTTAGAAAAATGATCAATAAACTGAAAGCTCAACTGCGAATTACGAAAGGGTTATTGAAAAAAAAAGAATGATTCAATAGACAGATAAATTTTGATGTAACAAGTTAGGTTAGAAGTATCATTTACATCACGAAAGTTTTTATACATTGTATCTTTACACTCTCGTAGAAAAAAATACTTGCAACACGAATTTGTATTTCAAGGAGGTATACAAATTTTGTTTAAAACAATTTTTTTTAATATTGACTGATGTTGGCTTAACTAAATTACTCTTATGGCAAAGTATTATATATTCTTAAATTAAAAGAATTCATTTTTTAGCGTTCTCCCAGTTAGGTAACGCTACTGTCCCTATTTGGCGTAATTGTTGCCTAAATTTTTGAAAGAGCAACGGACCTCATACTATAGGGGGCAACGTTGTACTAAGTTTAGAAGACCGACGCATTGACAAAATTGGCGTTGCTGTCGCTTTCACACTTCGAACGCGTTGCCGTACTACCATAAGTGTCGCTGCTCTACAAAATTTCTTTCCGTGTACCTAATATTAAGAGCAATTTTCAAAGAATGTCTCGGAAGTACTACTGCACCGTATGTTCATATATTTAAAAAATTTCAATCTGAGTAGTCTGAACTGAATCATGAAATCTACAAAAGCAGTATTTACGACCCTGACGTCCCTAAAGGATTAAAACTATTAAAAGTCAAAAAGATTCTCTTCTTGAATTCTTTTATGGAAAAGTTGAAGGTAAGTCTCATATATTTCTCAAGTCTACCACCCTCAGAATTCGACTTTGTCTGATCGAACTCAAACTTGAGTAAAGTATAGCCCTACTAGCTAGAATTATAGAGGAAAAAGATTTTTTCAATTGGATAAAAATTTACCGAGATAGGGGAGGGTGAGTATTAAGTTCCGTTCCTATGGAACATACAAAATTTTGTCCCACATGTTTTTAATAGCTTTTTTCTGATCTATCGAATGTTTATAACTATTTTTGAAAAAATTGAAAATTTGACCGATTTTTTTTTTAAATCAAAATATTTTTGACTATTGCAGAAAAATGGCATGTTTTCTTTTTTTCTTTTAGTCTCAAAATAAAGCTTAAGTCTTTATCTTTCGATGCTGTAAATTTCATCTTGCCGTTTTTTGTTGTTTTCGAGAAATTAAATAAAGAGTAAAGCGCCGCGCCAATGGCGCTCGAGACTACTGGGCTTCTCACTCGGCGGAATTTCTTCGGACTCATTTATCGTATCAATTATCACAGAACGTGGGATTTTTCGACCCCCCACTCTACGACCCACGAGCTCATGCTTTCTCTCTCTATCAATAGGTTCGTGACTGTTGCTAGAGAGAGAAAGCATGAGCTCGTGGGTCGTAGAGTGGAGGCCGAAAAGTCTCACGTACTCTGATCACTGCTCTATGCATTATATAGGGTTGAGACTGTCATTAAAGTTTTCTAATGCCTGCATTACACTCATTATAGGGACGTAATATTAAGGAAAAAGAGTATTTCCACGCCGTTCATGCCGCGTAACTTGTTCAATTTTCGAACTTATTTTTTCTCAATTTTTTCCGTATTGTTGGAATATTAATAAATGTCCATTATAACAGTGTATAGTAAAAATATTTTTAGCTTTTTTTTTTATCGAATTTCAAAAAACACCCAATGTTTGTAACTCTTGTGACGTCATGTCACTTATTATAATAACTTATAATATCTTGCTAACTAAAAATCAATAATTGTATCCACTCCAAAGAGCACGTGATCCAATGTCTTACTCATCGGTTCAAAGAACTAATAAAATTATTAATCAGTACACCTCGAGTCCGGACCAGCCTAATCAGATATATTGAATCATAAACATGTAAAACCACCCTTCGGAAGGTGTCTTCGAACTCTTGTTATCAAATCATAATGTCCACTTGATTGCTAAAAGTATCTTTGAACCCTTCCGCTGACGCAAGTACCCACATGATTTCCCAAAAAATACCTGGAATTAGAAGGGTCAAACTAGGGCAATTGTCTTAATTGCCCACTAAAACCTGTATAAAAACTGGCGAATTTGCCATCAAAAGTCAGTCTAACTTTAGATTCAAGACTATCAACGTCGACTCCTCTAAACTGTCCAACCGCCAAAACCAGCTTGGACTTAGACTCCGGACCTAGGTTCTTATCCAGCAGGCCCGTTAACCTTTACCAAACAGTCTAACATCCGACTCCTTACCGTGCCGTTGGGCTCATCGTCTACAGTCAGTTTACAGTCTACATCCGTCGCGCTCTTCAACCCTTCGGAAAGTATCTTCGTGATATCTGCAACTAATCTAAGGTTGTCTTAAAGAATTTCCAATTATTCTCAAATAAAACCAGTCCAAGTTGACGAATCCAGTATCCCTAGTCCAAGTGACTAAATCCAGTCCAAAGTGACTAATTCAGTGTCCCTAATCCAAAGTGAAATAATTCAAGTGCCCCCACTCAAGTGTCCCGAGTAATTATCCAGTACGAGTGCCCATCTCGACGGTAATTAGCAGGGTCCAGTGATCAACGCAATCTTCCACTAACTAAGACGTTCTCCAGGCTCCAAGACCACTACCAACTCAACCTCGATCAATCAACCAACGAGATCCATCAAAAATTGTTGAAAGATCCATCAACAAATATTAAAAGCTCCAGTCACAAGGCTAAACGGTAAGTCCCATAATTTATCATCTTAACAAATCCCCCTCTATACATTTCTAACTATTTTCCCCTTTTACATGCTGCTCTGAAAGGATTCCTGACGAAGCTCTTCTTCACATGTGAAATATCCATCTCATTGATTATTGTAAACCTCCCCATTTTCTGTAATTGTTTATAAATAAATATTTAGATTGTAATCAAATACGCTCTGTTCAGTTATCCTCATCGCCGACTCTGGTGGCATTGCATGATAATTCAATTATCACGCTTTTCACCGGATAGAAAACGAGGAACAACGTTTATAATATAAATAGGTAAGTGCGTCTATTATCTTTGCTGTCACTCGCTAGACAAGAATACCCCCTTAAATATTTTGATTCTTCTTCTGGTGTTAGATCCATTTTGGCCCTTTGTATTGACAATGCTGCTATCAAGTGGTTAGACATCTTGGTTGATTCAATAAGATACTTAACATAAGTAGTTGGAATTACAGTGTGCATTATTTTAGCAGCTTCGGAGTTCAAATTTTATTGATCAAACATGTTCCTCTTCAGTGAGTTTGCAACTGTTCTATTAGACCTTTTCATAAAATGAAAAACTATTCTGGGGGTTTCTATTTCAGAGGCAATCAATTTCCCTAGTTCTTTCGATTATGTTATCTCTGTTTCGTTGTTAGGGTTGGAAGGATTTTCTGGGTTTCTTATTCTCAATAAATATTCTCGATCTTTATCTGTTACGGATTGACTATCTCTTAACGTTGTTTCTTCCAAATGACAGTTGGATGAATCCCACAAACAAATTCCCTCATCGGCCAAGACCAAAACTGTTAGTGTGATACTGTGATCCCTTATCTTTAGTGTGCATCTTTGCTAATCTTCCATAATCTACGAACACCATCTATACTTAAAGTTAATCTCATTTCTGCACCAATGTAGTTTATTGTTAGTGTTTATTGTGCTGTAGAAGTACCCTTGACTATAGTGTAGAAATCGTCAGGAGGATTCTTGCCCTGAGGATGTATTGCTGCTACTACCTCTGTTCCAAATTGGCTTACGTATTTTTTATCAATGTACCAAGAAGTGTATTCTGCATATCCCATCTTATAATAGAAACTCTTGGTATAACTAAAATTCATAGATATGGCACTTTGCACATTTATATATACTTGTATAGCTAACAAAGTGTTTTCTACATCTTTGCTTATATAAATTGCGGTAGAGTCATCACATGATCGGAGTTTTGTTATTCCTTAAATGGCTTTCATTCCATAATTCCCTGAGACCAAACCCAATGTTGTACTACCTGCATTCATCATACCCGTGAGCATTCCGCTACTTGAGAACAATTAGTCTTCATCATCTAGCATGTTTTTGATCTTCAAGTGTATCTCTCTGGTTTGATCATTAAACCTATATGTGTTTTCGTCTTTCCATTTCAAATAGTTGCAACATTCTTCGCTTTCAGTCTTATGACCATCACCCAATTGGATTCTTTTTATTGCCATTATGAAACTTCCAGCGATAACAATTCAGGAAAACAATTTCCCCTGCTCTAGCGCCAAATATTGAGCCTAACCCTTCCAATACAATCTCTATAAGATGGCACATCATGGAGATGAATTACTTGATTTATCTTATATGTAAATACTGATTGTGAGTACTAGATTTCTATTACTAATCATCAGCGTTTTAAATTCGATTTCTCTCGGTGTACAGCCAAAAAAAAAATCGGCATTTTAGTATGCCAGTAGCTTGCTATTACTGCCCCAGTACTGGCAGTCAGTACTCTGCGCCAGTATTAGTATGCCAGTACCGCCAAGAATTAGAAGCACTGGGTCGGTGATTTATTTCTTCCTCGGTTATAAAGTGTTACTCAAACTCATAAGGGTTTTTCTTTGGGAAATACCTCTCAACGTAGTAAATGTCTAAACCCAGAAACTGTTAACCATACAAGATGGATGGCTAAGCTCGTGGCTAAACTTTTATATTATCTCAAAATATATATGCAAAAAATATTGCAGCGGTATCCCAAAAATTAAATTTTAATCGTCAATAACCGATTCAAAGCAGGTGTATATATATATATATATACGCTGTACTGCAAAGAAAGACGTATTTAGAACATTTTTTAGACATTAGGCGTCTAGAAGATGTCGATTGAACTGTTAATTGATGTTAATGGATGTTAATGGATAGGAACATATCAAGGATGTTCCAAGAACATCTTTGGAACGTAGCTGAATAGGTAAAGAGCGTAGAGAGAAGTTTCTTTTGAGCTCCACCTTGAAGGAAAAGACGGCTTCTGTTTCCACGCAGGCAGAGCCGTAGATGCCACCGGAGGAAGCGAAAGAGACGCGCAAGTGGGAAAGGGAAATAACTCTCAGCCCACCCAGCGGACAAGAGAAACCGGTCTCAAAAAAGACCAAAATCCAGGAAGGGGTCACAATGTCAAAGATGGTGAAGAGGCGAACAAAGAGGGAGAAAACGGTGGAGGAGATTAAGGGTGAGTTGCGCGCTGCGCCTCTGGAAAGAGGTTTGTGGACGTCTTTAAAGGTATCCAGAAGATGGTCAAGTCTGATGAACATAGCGTCAAGAACAAGAGCATCAGACAGATAAGAACGGGGGACGTCCTCATTGAAGTGACGGCCAAAAGAGAAGAGAAACAACACTTCAGTGATGCCATCTCGGAGGTCCTAGGACAAGGCGTGACAAACTCAGGGTCACGTTGCTCGAGAGAGTGCAAACGAAGACCGCAATAAATACTGCAGAAGGTGTTACTAAGAGGGACACAAGGCGGTAGAGTGCTAGAAATTGGCAACTCACCGCCGGGCAACAATATCCAGAAGAAAGGCCTAGAAGAGCAACAAGCGGTTCCAGGGGGATTTTCTAAGAAGGAAAGGAAGGATGTTTTAGTGGGTAGGCCTAACTTGCCAACTCTCCTCACTCCTCACTGGCGATCTCACTTGTGCTATCCCTGGTACGCTGGGCGTGGAGATTTTTAACATGAAAGTCGTACATCTCATGCAGTAATGCATTTCCTTCTCCCTCCCCTCCTCAAGAAAAAAATATCCATACCAAAGATGTTCCAAGACGTTCCTAAGATGTCTAGTGTGAATACAAAAAATGTTCCACAGACATATTAAGTATTTAAAGCATCTTCAGGACATCTTTAGAACATTAAACGCCTTAAAGACGTTAACTGGATATCCTAAGAACATCCCAAGTATACGCTCCTGAGATATTTTTGGTTTTATGTCCTCTAGGAAATGTAGCAATATTTTCCGTAATGCGATAGAATTACTTTTTATATGATTTACCACTTTAAGCCCTTTGGAAGTGTCGTAACATTATCCAATCTAAATCAACATGCGAGAAAGAGAGGTGTCATTGGCTCTGTTAAATGCAAATCGCTGTTGATTTAACTTTGCCGTACGCGCTTACATTCGATCGTCCAATCCAAATCTGCTTTGATCCGGTTATGCGTGGAAAAGGATTCTACTAATTGATAGGTATTAATTGTTTGAAATGAGCTTTAGTAGGAGGAAATATTCATGATTATCGCTGGTTGTACAATTATACATGAATCACAAATTATTAACAGGCCTCAGGGTGGCATCCCATGATTGCGTTTTTCGTTGCGACAGAATGACAATAAAAGAGAAAAAAGTATACTTCTGTCTTTTTCTCTCTCATTGTGACGCAATGCAAAACGCAATTATGGAACGCCAGCCTCAGTCTATGATATTCAATAATAATCGATTGTTGGTTCAAAAACGATAGAGAATTCTTATTTTCTTATTAATGTGTCTCCGATTAAGAACAAAAATTATACATATTACACGGAAAAAATTTGTTCCGTAAGAAGTACCGAATTAGTTCAGAGACTGAGGATATGAGAATAATTCAGTAAAAGTTACGGATCTACTTATTTTAAATGTCGCAGAACTTTTTCAAAGAGAATTACAGATAAATTTCGGGAGAATTAAAAATAATTCGGGAAGAATTCTTGGATCGTGCAGGAACTTTCTGAAGTGAGTTCGGTGAGAATCCAGTAGGGCGACTATAGAAATTACGGAGGAGTTCGGGAAAATTTCAAGGACGCCGCGCTATTTCAAACAGTAAAAAAAAAATATTCCTATTTTTCTCTGCTTCGCGGGTAGAGATGATTTATAACATTAACATTATTAATCTGCATTGCATATTATATATATATTTACACACAAATGTTTATATTTATACTTAATTTACTTTACACATATAATCGCACGCTCTTAAAGAATCTTAAAAATGCCTCGGGTTTCGAACCCTCCTAACACGCATATTCCTACCTAACCCTAACGACTAAGCCTCGCGGCTATATCACCCTGGGGATACAAAAAGAAAATCTTTGCTAAGTTTGACCGGGTCGGTTCAGGATGAAACGTGCGCAAATGGACGACTGCGCATGCTGATTTACGGCAGAGTTCGGGAATTTTTCCAGTCCAAGATTCAGAATTCTCTTGGCAAGGGAATAATAAAAACTCTTTTAGATACACGGAAATTCTCCTGAAGAATCTTGCGAAGATTATCGAACTGTTTTATATTTTCTTCGAAACTTATTCGTTATATTTCATTTTGACCTTTATAAAACACACTTTCAGTGTTTACTGTAAGTTCGGTAATTTTCTTAGAACGGTTCGAGTTATTTTCCTGAAAATTTATTTGATATCTACCGAATTTTTCTCATATCCTCAGTCTCTGAACTAATTCGGTAATTCTTCCGGAACAAATTTTTTCCGTGTATGAGAATTAAATCTGATATATTTGTACCTTCTGCTTAATAAAACAGTGTTTTACATCCTCATCGGGGAAGGTTTCATATTTGTTTAAAATTTGACCTACAGATATAAATGCATAAATCTGAGAAAGATAAATTTTAATTACCACTACACGCGGCCTGGGTCAATGGCTGCCAGAGCTCCGAAAAATATTATAATTTATTATAAGAAAACTTAATTGTGCACCAGCTAATCTCTTCCCATTCCCGATTAGCGAGGATAATATTATGTTATATATTCATATCAAAATAATATCATTTCGACTAGCTACATAGAGTACAATAATGGTGTGAAAACCTGAGCTTTCCCGAAAAAATATTTAATATTTAAATTCATTCCAAACATTTATTACACACTTTTCAAATAAATTGGTACTTACCATGGTATTGTGTATTAAAGTTTCATGGACAGTATATCCATTGACAATTTCGATCAAATATCCTTAATGTTAATGTATATATTCATGGTAACAGATCTTTAACTGATATATAGTCAGCAAGAGATCTGCCGTACCATCACTTAAGGTAGTTCACACGCGCGAAATTTGTCTAAAAGTTTACAGGCAAATCCAAAACACCAATGCGTTTCTTCTAACCTTTCGTCAACAATGTTTATTATGTTTGTACATTCTGAGTCGCGATACAAACAAACCTATAATATACGCATACATCACATACTAGTTAACCGATGAGCGTGCCAACAACACTCAGTTGATTCCAAAGACTTTATAAAAAAACTACACGCCTCTCATTATAGCGGCACTCATGTTAGCAGTTCCGTAGCATTAGATGAACTATATATGTATAGTTGGTAAGGGGTTTCGTGAGGCGGAAAAAGAAACGCCTCGAACTCAGCAGTACTGCAACGTTTCCATTGTTTTCAATCCTCCCGTGTTAGTGGCCGACCAACCAAAATGACCACTAACATAAGAGAGGAGTGTATATAAGTCAAACTGTAGTCTACACACGAGGATCTTACAGGCGTCTTGATCATAGAACCAAACAGTGTTGCTAAATCGTCAGCACTTCCTCCCGTGCAGAATTTTTGGTAGGGCGCTGATGTGGCCCTGATCGGGAAAAATGTGGCCCCGATGGGGTAATCCGTCTAGCGCCACACCGGAAATGAAACGCCCTACCCGATTGGGCCCAGATCTGGCGTGTAAAAATATGGGCCCGGTCTGGCCCATATCTGTCCCCTTCTAATTTTTTATTTCTGAAAATAGTGAATAATATTTTGTAAAATAACAAGAAATTGTTAGTTAAAAAAATCAAATTTTATTCTATTAAAGAAGTTCTGTAAAAAGCAGAGAGTAAAATAATAATAAATAGTCTCTCTTTCGTTAAGAATATATTCCTGGCCTATTATTTGTCTTAAAAGAAAATTATTAATTAAGAACATGGTTTATTCAAAGTTATGGATATTCTTATAACTAATCGTTATTTGTAGATTTAAACGCTTATTTAACAAATAAAATTTCGCACGCAACGCTGAGGGGAATCAAGCGCACGAACCTACGGGACACGAGTCCAGCTACTTAACCATTACTCTAAGCTTCGAGATGGTGGTCCCACATTTTCTCCACGGTATATTCAAGCCGAGCGCATTTTCCTTTGCGCATACACCTACTTATAAGAATATTCTCATTTCAAGAATATTTTCTCCCTTCGGTTAGAAGATACTCTTAAACTAAGAATTCCGCTTACTTCATTAAGAATATATTAAGCATATAATATTCTTAATATTAGAATATCCTTTCTTCGGTGAATGCGCTTATTTTAAACATGCGAACTGTTTATTATATTATTTATTATAATGATATTTATTACAATAATTATTAGTTATAATTAAATAATTATAATTAATTAGAAGCTGTTCAAGTATTTCGTAAGCACCTTGGGGTGGAGGGGGGTGGTCTAGTAAATTTCTTATTGTTTCTATCATAGTGTAGGGGGGGGGTCAATTTAAATCTTACGTAAGATTTCTCTTCCCCCCAAAAAAAGTTTAATACTTGCCGCTTACTGCTCATCTGACTGCTTTGAAAAATAATTTTTATTTGTTTTGTTAAAAATTTGATGTCATATTTTAAATTAATAGAGTGATTATTATATATATAAAAGAATAAATTACAGATAGGGGGGGGGGGGGGGTGGAAAATGATCTTAAAAGTGCTTACGTAATACTTGAACAGCCCCTTATAGTAATCATTATTATTATTAATAATAATAATTTATTATATCAAACTAACGCAAAAGTTGACCTGTCAAACGCGTCAAACCTAATCTTATTACTTAGTCGGTCGTGGTTCTGACCGGAGCCACACCATCTGCCCTCTTACGGCCACATGTGGAAAATCCGATCGGGCCCAGATCAAAACTTGGAACCATGTTGGGCAATTTCTGCACGGGCTTGCGCTATATTTCTTGTGTGAATAAAAATCTTATTCTCTGAACAGTTATATCTCTTATATTAAACTCAATAAGAAATTGAAATTTTTTCAAAATACTTGCATTATATGTTTGTATACATCTTTAGTTTTTTTCACAGCACATCTGCGGAATGTTCAATTTTCCGTGCCTCCATAGACTCTGAAAAGTTGCCGATTTCTGATCTTCTCAATTTACATCACTAGAGTTAGTAAAGTATGCTACTTTACACCTCTAGAGGTTGTAAAGTAGTTAAAGGAACAAGGTAAGGCATATTTCGTTGGCAACCCAGCATAGGGACTCTGAGTTAGCTTCACGCTATATAGCGCATCGGATTCTCTCGCTTTATCTCACGAGTTAACAAAGGAGATCCGATCGCTATATAGCATAAATGCTAACTCAGAGTCCCTACACTGCTCCTTCTCCAGCATTTTTCGACCGGTAACAGCTGGTACGACTGACATGTCAAATATTGGAGCATATTCAGAAAATTGAACTTGCCTTATTGTTAGACTCGCTGTGAAAAGTAGTACTTGACATATGAAAAGCAGACAATCCCCGATTCATGTGATGACATCACTCGCCTTCGGCTCCTACGGGAACTTCATACTCATCGGGATTTGCCAACTTTCCACACTTGTCAAGTAAATATAGCTATGACCTGTATATCGAGAACCGTTTAGATACTAAAATTAAAAGTTTATTTTAACTCATTTTCTGTATAGGACCCATGTAGAAGTTGCTATTTTCAGGTGATAAGATCTAATTTCACAGACTAAACATTGAGTTAAAAATTGCAAGATCGCACAGTGGGCCAGGAGACCCGGTTTTGTGGCCAAAATTCGATTTTTGAATTCGAAAAAATGAATTAAAGTACTGAATTCAGGACTAATTGAAGTAGTATTGACGATAATTAGATGTTGATTGATCAGTTTTTGTTTCGATGATACAGGCACAACGTAGAAAATCTTATTACAATTCGTAGTATTGCGGACGTTAGGGATATACGATTTTTGATGTTAAGAAATTGATTTCGAACCTCCTACCTCGATTTATTTAATTCAACAAGGTGTTAAATTTGTAAGAAAACAGTTCAATCTGTCATTTTTAATTGCAGTCAAATTCAATCACATTATTAGTAAATGAAAAACAAGAGTTTTCAGCAAAACACCTTCTTCCGATTGTTCATAATCCGACATAACGCAACATATTGAGTTCTGAAATATATGAATGTCTACCTTAGGATGTGCACTTGAGGTTAAGTGTATCCATTTTTGCTCCATTTCATTTTTGTCGCTGCTTATGGTATATTTACGCGCCCGCTGGCTCACCGTCATTTCTTATTCCAATTACATCAACGAGGACCGCGGACGAGCGAGTTTACTTGTTTCGGTAATCTTCTTTCCGTCCACATTTCTTGTGCATAAATTATATTAATAAAATGTTAATTAACACCATTAATGTATACAATATATGCATATGCAAAATATAAACTTCTTGAATAAGTTAACCCGAAACATCCAGTTCCGACATAGAAGATCGAGAAGAAGAAGTAACTGGGTTTTCAGAAGGTGAAATGCTTCGAGATGAAATTGAATTGACTGATGAAGAGGAAGATGGAGCTCAAAATAATTCGTCGCTATATTGGATTCGCCATTTTGAATTTTGAATTTTTGATTACATATTCGTAATCAGCGACCCCAAAAACTATTGAGTAACTATTTTCAGCCAAATTCGTAGACTTTTTGAATTTTGATTTAAAAATCGAATTTTCGCCACAAAACTGGATCTTCTGGCCCACTGTGGATCGATGCACGATAATCTCCTGAAAGTATTGAAAAAATTTTAGAAAATTACAGAGAAAAGTGCAATCTCGCGTGAACTTCCTTAATTGAATGGTAGACGAATATTCCCATGCTTTAAAGTCTACCGGATTTAGGAAATATCTTCCCGTCATAATTTAAAGAGAAATTTTTTTTCGTGTATCTGTATCAAATGGTGCAATGTTTTCTGATCTACTGTTCTTTTTAAGCTTTGTCAGTATTTTAAATATTGATTTTCATATTGTAAATAGATTCTTTTTTTTTTCACCATATGAATGTCAACTCTGTTGGAAATAAAAAGATAAAAAAGGATAGAGATGTTCTATCCCTCTCAAGTGTACACTTTGCATCCATGAAACGCTATCTTTTTCAATCTTTGTGTGTATCCATCGTTTTCACTAGGCTTTATCTTTTTCTATCTTTTTCTATCCTTAGTTATAAACTTATTAATTATCAAATTTTGAACATGCATAATAATATTTTAAATACAATATTTTATACATAAATATTATTTTAATCCTACGCTAACACATTTAACACTGAATATTCCGCATCTATGGGAACGCAAACCCACGCGCATAGAGTTCGCTGTCCTAAGCTTAGTCTACTGAGCTAATGAAGGATTTAAGAGTTGTGTTGTAAAAACCAGAATCATTCATCCAAAAGAGCTCTATCCCAATCTATCCTTTGTTTTATCTAAGTCTATCTTTTTCAATGTCTTTCTTAAATTCATAACTTATATCTTCAATATCATTTATTTCGCGGCTATCCATCTCTATCCCTTCCAATTTCTTTGCCAGTATAATCACTAACCTATATTGAAATGGATAGAGTTGATAGTGTACATCAAAAGCGATATAGAAGGATTGAAATTATTATAAGTGGATTTATATGTATATAAAGGTATGGATTGAAAAGGATAGACTTCTTAGTAGATTGTAAAAAGGGTAGAAAAGGATTGGAGATGACTTGATTAGGACACACATGGATAGAAATTTAGTAATTGAAAAGGTTAGACTTGGTAGTATACTTAAAGAGAGATAGACAAAAATGGAACTGATTATACAAGGATAGATATGGATAGATTAGTAGATATTGAAAACAATAAGCGTGTAAAAGAGATAGGTAAGGATTCAAATGATTAAACCAGGGATAAACATGGATAGTAAAGTATGTATTGAAAAAGATAGGCACTGCTATAGATTCTGTAAGGGATAGAAAAGGATTAGTGTGGATAGGCGGAGAATAATGAAAGATTAGCATGGATAAATGGAAGATAGGAAATTATTGGCGAAGATAGGCGAAGGATACAGAAAGATAGAAATATTGTGATTCAAAAGGAAAGAGATTATTGTAGACTAGAAAAGAGATAGAAATAGATTGGCATGGATAGGGATGGATACATTTGGATTCATTTTTTCTTTCTATTTCAATTCTGAAGATTGAAAAAGATTCAAATAGATAGACTTTCTATCTTTTTACTTCCAACAGGGAATAATGTAAATATTTACAAAATTTAAAAAGATTAGTGGACCAAAGAATATAACACCATTTACTATTAATATTCCACTCTATTAAAAAAGAACTAAAGGAAAAATTGTTATTTCAGTTTTGCAAACAAAATATTTTTATCCGTCTTTTACTGAGTTTATTTTTGGCGGTTTTAGAAAAAAATACCTTAATTAATTAATTAATTTTAATAATCGTGGGACTTTTTTTAGTGTATTGTTTGAAAATCTCTTTTTGTGAATATTTTACTGTACGTGGAAGTTATAGTATCGACTAATTGTTCTATTACCGGTATTTTTATGTCTTATTTCTAAATGAGCGACAATTTTTTTTAACTTTTGTCACCGAGTCTTGGTTCAAAGTAAATTGTGAAACATTTTCTTGTTTTGGTGGGGGAAGCTTGCAATTTCGCGGCCCTGTGCGACGTCCCTGAGGTAGCCTCTGTACCAACAGATTGACAGACGTACTCGTCGCGAAGTGACCCCTCTGCAGTGATTTAGTTATCGCCTCATCGACGCCCCACCAGGTCGCAACCTTTCTAACACCTTCGATAAAAAAAGCACAAGTGTTACAAATAATCGGAAGTGAAGAAAAACCGCCGCGTGTGATTTCCGTGTAAGCTCTTACTACTTTTTCATCACTTCAAGGCGAGATATTATGATTAGGTAAGTAAGAATTTGTCGAAAAATTACTCAACTTTGAATTTGATTATATATTTTTCATTCCATATTTCACACTTAACACTTTTCATCAAACCTATAAAACTTTTAATAAATAAAATAAATAAAGTACAGAAAATAATATTCTGCATGAATCAGTATTTAAAAAAAATTCAATTTTTTAAAAGTAAAAGTAGTATATCATTTCAAAACAGGAACGTAGCTGTGAACCGATTTTGATTTCAGGGTCATTAGAATAAGTGAGTTTTTGAAGAGAGATGGAAAAAATTTGATTTGACTTGTGAACTAATCTGGTGTATTGAAAAGTGTATATTTTCAATTTTATAATAATAAGAGTGGAAATGATAAGAGAATTTCTAATATAATCAGAAAAATTGCAGTTATTCAAGTTATTTTAATCGTTGATTATTATTGGATTATCATACGATGGGGCTGTCGACCCTGTGCGATCTGTCGGAAGTGTAAGGCGGAAACAGCCGCTTTGCACTTGTTTGAAACAATTGGAAGAGTGGAATTCCAGGAGCCACTCATCAAGCACTTTTCGAGATGATTCTAAAATGTCGTGTGCGTCGCTCCTGATTACATATTATTACACTAAAAAATTACACCGCGACGTTTTCACTCGTGACAGCCTTGTCTCTACTCGATTACCTAACGTAAAGTGACCAATCTAACTTAAAATGAAAGTCACCTAATTGTGCTTGCCTATCATCATCATTAATTAAAGAACGAGTTTGAAGATTGCAGGTTTTCCAGAATATCGTTGCGAGATAATGAAAAGTTATTGTAGACATCGAGCTTGGAAAGTTTCATAATTATTACACACAAGACCAAATTAATCAAATTTCCAAAAATAATATTCATTTTTACAAATAAAATACACTCAACTCCCACATCATATCATTTTTCGTGCATGATCTGAAGTTAGAGTGATACGCTTCCTATAATTTTTATGACATGAACAAGCTGCGCTACTATAGAGCTTGTGGTGCGGCGCCTGAGAGGCTGAGAGAGGCGCCTCTCTCCATACCCCTTGAACCCCTCGATCATCATAGAATGCTGACTGTCGAGAGCCGACTAAAATTCTAAGAAGGACAAAACGCAGAAGTGACCTAACGTGGGAGTTGAGTGTATGTATTTTGAATTAAGTTCTCGAGTTACGGAATTCTTTTTTATTCCGAAAGATAGAAATGAAATGAAGGGATCGAGGATAAGGCCAATAAAGGGACGGTTGAACAAGGTGACTCAATCACGAACATCAACAGTCATAATATCTTAAATATATAAAGAATCTTCCACGATACGGATATTCTAAATTTCACGCCGGGTGAATAAGTCTTTTGTATTAAATATTGAAATACAGAGGCATTTTAAAAGTCACTCAATGACATGTAGGGTGTGACGAGAAGAAATCTTCCTTATCCTCAGTTCGTTTTATCTGAATAGTAAAAGGAGCGAGAATATTCAAATTTGCCATAACATCAAATTAGTATTTCAGCCTCAAAAGAATCCAAATGAATGATTGAAGTCTTCTTTATCTATGGTTGAAGATGATTTAGAAACTAGATGATGAAATTACATACAATAGAGAAAATTTACAAGAAATTGCTAAGTAAATAAAGGGATTTAAGTAAAATTTGCAAAGTAATTAACTTTTTAAGTTGTAAAATTTAAATAAATTTTACAACGTTACATTCTCATGGTCAATTAATTGATTAGATTGACTCGAAAGTCTTTTTACTAATAAAACTATATGAAAAAATTATAAACTTACTCTCATGATTAGTGGAATCTCATCAAATTCTTAAAATCCTAAAAAATCTCCTAAAACTAAAGTGACTTCTTCTGAAAATCCCTTAAACTTCAATGTTATTTTCAAATTCCTTAAAATACCATAAAACCCCAATAAGTTCCGTAAAATCTCTTAATAAAAATCATGAAATTTCGTGAAAGAGTTAATTTTCCGAGAAAGGGGGTGCCCTGCAGAATAAGAGGGATCCTGAGGGATAGTGGAAGTCTCGGGATAAGCGGAGCTCCCTACAGAAAAGGAGGATACTTGTGGCGTAAATGAGTTTCCAAGGAATAACAGGAGTTCGATGAGAGAGGTGAGATCCTATGAGATAAGGGTACCCCATATGGTAGAGGAAATCTAAAGGATGGAGTGATTTCCAGGGAAAGCGAGGGTTCCATGATATACAGAAGTTCTCAGAGAATAAATTAATTCCAAAAAATAGAAGGGAGTTCCAAGGATTCCAAGGGAGAGGGAGACAGAGGGAGGCTATAGGATACTAAAGATTCAGCAGTGATGCGGCAGTATCGTAGAATAAAAGGATTCTCCAGGGATAGGGATGTTCCGTAGGATAGAGGGAAATTTGAAGTAATATGTGACTTTCGTGGGATAAGGAGGTTTCTTAGCTTTAGGGAGAATCATAAGGAATAGGGCATGTATGATAGTGGAGATATAGTAGGGATGGGACAGTCCTGTGGAATAAAAGGGTTTGCGAGACTTGGAGGGAGTCATGAGACAGATTAGATCCCAGGGTATAGGGCTTGTCAAGTAGTGTAGAGGGGATCTTGAGAAGTAGAGGGAAAACGAGAGTCTCATCAGATACTTGAGATACAATGGGAAATTTTGGGACAGAAAAAATGTCAAGGTTTAAGAGACAAAGTGTGCCTGTAGGATAGCGGAGATCCAGTAGGAATGGAACAGTGTCCAGAGATAGAGGATCCAATAAAGGAAGTAATACTTTCCCTATTCTTAGTCCTCCCCTTCAGAATCCTCAGGATGCTTCCGAAGTATCCTGGAATTTCCAACAGATAGAGTTTCCTGTACTACATGAAAGGAGAGAAAAAGTTGCAACGAATAGTACGTGTTTGAAGAATAGTGAAGATAAGGTAGGAAAATGGCAGTT
The DNA here is from genome assembly GCA_900474275.1 of Synergus japonicus. NCBI lineage: Eukaryota > Metazoa > Arthropoda > Insecta > Hymenoptera > Cynipidae > Synergus > Synergus japonicus. The sequence goes on along the minus strand of UCOH01011764.1, from coordinate 20,515 downwards.
CTGTGAGATATGGTACATGGGTTTCTGAAGGATAGAAGAAGTTCTATGGTAGAGTTTGAGGGATAGGCTTTGTCCCGTAGAATAACAAAGATCACGGGTGTAGAGGGAAAGCTAAACTCTGATAGGATACAGGGGAATCTTAAAATATAGGGGGAGTGGGATAAAAGAGTTTTCGAGGGATAAGAGGAGTCATGGAAGAGATGAGATCTCAAGAGATAAGGGATTAGTTATAATTATATAAAACTGATTTTTTTTTTTGGAAACCTAACTTTACATCCTTATAATATTTTAAAATAATATAATAAATTTATATTACTTGAGTTTAGTTAACGATAAGAGCACTCATCTGAAATCGAAATTGACTGTGAAAGTTATATTTAAGTAGTAAGACATAATACGTCAATACTTCGTATTATAATGTATGTATACAGAATTATCAAAATATGAATCTCTGTTTTCAAAGCAATTATTTGATTCATATATTTATCATAATTATAACATACATTATTTTAATTAATACAAACTTCTTTTTGCCTCATTAGGCATGTATTTTTGAATGCATTTTTTCTGATACTCAGAACACTGAAATTTATTACGCTTGAGTAATCTTGACTTGGAGAATAAAAGTAGTCTTTAATTTGTAAACCAGTAGCGCTACACCAGTATGCTGATATTGCTGATTGAGTGCATTGATTAATAGGGATTTCGTTAGAAATTGTGTAAAAATTTCTTGGAATGAGTATTCATTATTAAGTTCGGTGATAATGAATAATAATTAACGAATAAACAGACATATCTTATCGTAAGCAATAAAACTTATTTTTATTCGTTAATTATTCATTGTCAATAAACCACGCAACTTAGTTTTAATTTAGAGTTTTGAAAATTAATTACGCATCACTTAACACTTATCGGCCTTAGACTTGCTTCCTCGACTTGTCGGTTTCTTCATTGCAAGCTGTATTGCGGAAGTGAAACGTGATAAATATCTGCGTCCAGACGGCCTTAAAAATATTATTGCGTACAATTTTCTACCTATCCATTCCATCGCGATCAGTCCCATTAGATGCAAATTAAAAACGCTCTCAATCCTAGTAGAATAAATCATTGAACAACTGTGGTCAGAATAATACATGTAATATATCAATTATTTGCAAGATTTCATCTCGCTGCTTGGCAGTAATTTTTTTTACCCCTCGGGTGCGGCTCAACAAGGCTTACTGTAAGTTCAAGACACTTCAGGTGTAAAGAAACTCGTAATGATGGTTTCCATATTTGTGTAAAAATAACGTAGTACATGAACTTAAACTGGGAAAAATTTGAAACTCCTCATTTATAATTATTTAATTATAGATTAACAATGATTTAAAAAAATTTCAAGATATTTTAATGGATTTCAAGACACCTTAAAGGATTTAAGATACTAAAAAAGACTTTAGGGTGTTGAAAAAAATTTCAAGGGATTTCAGCAGATTTCAAGTGTTTGTTAACAATTTTAATGGATTGAAAAAGTATGCAAAAGAATTTAAAGATTATCAAGAAAATTAAAGATATTTTAAGTGATTTTGCTTCCTCCTGGAGTGTTATATCATTCTTTTAACGATCGTGCAATATCTGGAGAACGCGTACACAGGCATAAATATAAACATTTGTTTATATTTATAGCTCTTGATGAGCAAGAGAGACAAACAACCAATGTTCCGTCGGGCGTGCGCGTACAGCCCTGCTGGAAGTAAAGATATAGAAATCCTGTTCCTTTCTATCTCCTTCTATCTCTCGCCTATCCCCCTATCTCTTTCTATCTCCATTTGAATCCACATCCACGCCTATCACTTTCAATTGTCACATCTATATTCCTTCCTATTTTTCGCATATTCCAGTCTATCCCTTTCTATCATCTTGTCAATCTCAATTCGCTCTTATCTCTGTCAATCCCCACTTCTTTGTTCCTTTCTATCTCTTTCCTATTATCACCTATACTTTTCTTCCTTGTCAATCAAAATTCGCTCCAATTTCTTTTAATCTCACTTTTCTGACTAATATGTATGTACAAAATATAGTAATTATAAAATTCTTTTTCATGACATCAAAATTGAAAATTCGACTTTGGATGCCTTTATAACGGGCTGAAAGTAAAAAAAACTGAACAAAAGGCATCGTAAGTCGAATTTTCAATTAATTTTATGAAAAATAGCATACATGACATGGGGAGAGGCGACAATTACACGAGTGTAATATCTGCAGCCCTCACTATGCTTGGGTAGCTAACTTCACACGCGTGTAATTTTCGCCTTTCGCCTCTTGACACGTAATATACTAATGTATGTTTAAAATATGAACATTAATAAAATAATAAGGAAGAGTTAGCCGTGAGGATAGAAAGAGATATAAATTTCTGGCAAGGAAGATAGAATTAGGGGTAGAAAGGAATAACATTTTTTTACGAATAAATAGACTAAAGATAGAAAGAGAGAGTCATTAACAGAAATAAAGATAGACTGGGGGATAGGAAGAGATAGATATTACCAGAAAGAGATAGACTGGGGGATAGGAAGAGATAGATATTACAAAAAAGAGATAGATTGAGGGATAGGAAGAGATTTATTACCCGACATAGGGATAGACTGAGAGATAGGAAGAGGTAGATATCGCCGGAGACGGGGATACAATGGTGGATAGAAAGGGATAGCGTTTTGGGGATGCAAGATGGATACTTAAAAGAGATAGAAAAGTTCTATCTCCAAATTTCTAACTTTTTCTATCTCCTTACTTCCAGCAGGAAGATAAATTGATGATATTTTGCATAGGTATTTTACTATAATATACCAAGTTGAATCTCTTAGAAAAGTTTAAGGGCGTTGGATAAACGGACTTGAAAATCCGTTAAAATAGAAATTTTTCAAAACGATTCTAAGTCCGCCCCTGTGAACATATATATTTTAAAAAAAGGTTTTATGGGATATGTGGAGACAACTTACCATATATGTAGGGTCTTATGTTTACTGGAGTCCAATAAAAATAATTTTTCATTCCAGCTTTGAGGAGAAAATGAATATTTTGTGATGAAATATTCATTTTCAGAAACGGAACAAATCTAAACAGAGCAGACGAATCGTGAGAAAGAGGTAGTAAATGTCAGACGCACTCGTTTGCTGAACGAAAAATCAATGAAATACAGAAAGTTTGAATTTCCTATTCTTTCAGATTCCAACACAAAATTCGCGATTCATTGACACAAAAAACTGTAATTTACGCTAGAGTTCGGGAAAGAGCATTGTGAAAATTTGACAAGAAAGAGATATAAAATTATCAAGAGAATTATCCTTTTTTATTACACTGTCGGTAATTAGCCATTTTTTCAAATGATGTCCCACAAACTGAGACGGTATATATTCCAAACATGTGTGGTATATATTTGCAATTTTAACACATCTTTGCAACATATATCGTCCCAATTTGTGTTTTCATTCCGATTTTCACATTTGAAAAAAATGATAATTATGTACCAACAACGACATTCTGATGATTTTACCATTTGGTAAAGTGCGATCTGCTCATTGTGTGTTTCTCGTTTCTTTTTGCCTTGAATAACCATGTTTCTCAAAGTCTATCACAAATTACGGTCTTGTGTCACAATGAGTCGCGAATTTCATGTTGAAATATGAATGTTTATGAAATTAAAATTGTGCGAGTTTTTTCGTTTTTTCTATTTGTGTCCGTGTTGTGCCTGAAATAATTCATTTATACGAGTGCGTCTGACATTTAGTTGCTCTTTCTCGCGAATCGTCTGCTCTGTCTGCATTCGCTTCTGTTTAGAAAATTAATATTTCCAGACAAAATATTCATTCTCTCTTCAAAACCGGAATGAAATTTAATTTTTATGAGACCCAGGACTATGCAAGACCCTAAATATTTGGTAAGTTGTTTCTATATCCTCCAAAAAACATTTTCTTAAAATATATACGGTAACAGGGTTGCACTTAGAGTCATTTTTCAAAATTTCTATTTTCACGGATTTCAAAGACCGTTTATCCAACGTCCTTAACGAAACATTTCATTTTAACAGTTTTGTATTTTGCTTCCTCATAGAGGAAGCTTTTACAGGTGACAAAATTCAGTTTCCAAAAAAAGGTTTTTTTGAACATATCTCAAGGGCAATATATCTAATATGATGTCCTAAAAAATTTACCGGATGTATGTATGTATGTTTGTATGTATGTATGTATGCATATATGTATGTATGTATGTAAGAATGTATGTATGTATGTATAATATGTATATCAGGATCCTACAATATTTTGAAAACGCGCAGAGATAAATTAATAAAATTTAGCACAATTATTTTACTATATCGACGCTCTAATTAGCAAAGTGGTTAACTCCAGTTTTGTAAATTTTTCAGGAGAGCCAAAAAACGTTTCATTAATATACTGGAGCGCCACAGTTAGACAATTTTTGAAACAACTTTTCGAACTGGAAAATTTGAATTATGCGCGTACCAAGTTCAGAGCATTTAGAGAATGTTATTTCTCAACAAAAAATACAAAAAAACAATTTTCGAAAAAAAGTAGAGTTAGACACTTTTCTACTGAGAGCGTCAATATACCTAGTTGAATTTCTTGCGATACTTTAACAAAATATTTAATTTTTCAAATATTGTGGACTTTTATAATTTAAGTAAAATTGATTTTTCTATTATAACTTCTCAGATAATAAAAATTTAAAGCTTATGTCACGAGAAGAAAGATTCCTTGCATCGAGACGAATCAATTGACTTATAAGATAATTACATTTCATTAAAAAATAAGAAAATTGTGCTTAATTAATTTTTTAAAAATGAATGTTTCGAATAGAAGTTCACAAACAATAAAAATTTAAAGCTAGTTTAAGGTAAATAAACATTTCTTTGTGTTGACATGAGTCAGGTGGCCTAATATTAATTCATTTGATTAATTATAATTAACGCTTCCTCTATGAGGAAGCAAATCATATTTGCTTTCAGCATTGAATGAACACAAAAGTTGATACTTCACAGCTATAGAAATGTCAAGAGATTTTAAGATACAATGAGACTTAAAAGGATTTTCGAACATTTCAAGGAATTGAAGCAAGCTTTACCGCAGATCCACAGAGAAAATTTATCCTTTAAATTTTACATAACTTAGTCCAGTAAACCAAGGATATTTCTGCATTTCATTAAAACTTCTCTTTCAGTCATATAAAGTGAAATAATGTAATATTTAATATAAAAAAATTAATCTCAGGTATTTCATTTAACTGTATTTATATTATTTATGCTAATTTGTTGATCACTTTGCTTCTTTATTATGATGGAAAGAATCTTTTAATGTCATCATTCATATTTTTAAATAAAATATATTAATATTAAATTATTTGGTTTTCTCGAGGAATTTTTACGACGCAAGAAACCTTTTACTTTTTCATACATTAGCTTTGAATTTTGATTATTTGAAGACATAGATGAAAACCAATATAAAAGGATAGACAAATATATACAGAGATAGAATGAGATAGAAAAGTAGGTATTAAAAGAGATAGGCGAAGATAGATAAGAGATCAAAAGGGATAGAAAAGAGGAGACTCAAAGAGATAAGCTTGGATGTGGATTGTCTCGGAGATAGAAAGAAATAGGGGGGATAAACAATCTTTATCTCTTTCTACCTCATATATATATATATATATATAAGGAAAGGGATAGGATTTCTATCTTTTTACTTCCAGCAGGGCAGTAGACTAAGCGTTGGAAGACAATTTTTACGTAGAAATAAACTGAAGGATAGAAAAAGAAAGACATTACCGGACATAGGGATAGACTGAGGGATCACAGAAAAAACTATGGTTACATTTTGTAGCAGATAAAATTTTCCGCGGTTAAAGTTTACACGCTATTTGGCGAAAGTTTATCCTACGATGGAATAAAAACCGTCGTCTGCTACGTCTTTGGCAGCAGTGTGAAGGACAACAAAATATGAGTAAAATTGAGCTACAAACTAGAACACCAGATGTTAAAAAAACATGTTACTTGTTTAAGTATTATTTTTTAAATAATTAGACTTGCCGCGGACGAGTGAAAATGTATTTTTGGTGACTGGGAATAAAGCAATAAATTGACACACAAACAACCCGCCATGTTAAACTGTAATACCGACGGATCTCACAACTTATGTACAATCTTATGGTTAAGATGATCAGTGAATATGACGACTTTTCTACAGGTGTCGAGTTCCTAATTATCAGTAACGAAAAATATGTTTTTATTAGTCTGAGATAAGTAAAACTATTTTTTTAATAAAATTGAAGTAGGTACAACGCTTTTTAAAATTTTGTGTCCTGATATTCCGACCCACTTTATCCATACTTTGTTGTTTTTCTCACTGTTGTCAACCGCATAGCAAACGACGCTTTTTCACTGAAAATTTATCCCGAGACAGATTAAAAACACAAAATTATCTTCTTTTAGTGTAAAGTTTATTCGACAAGTTTAATTTTTGTTGCAGCGAATCTTTACCCTGAAATCTATGTAAACTTTATCCTTCGTTTTTTCTGTGATAGGAAGAGATAAATATCATCGGAAATGAGGATACAATGGTCGATAGAATAAGATAGCGTTTTTGAGAAGCAAAATGGACACTTGGAAGAGATAGAAAAGTTCTGTCTCTTTCTATTTCCAAATTTCTATCTCTTATTTCTATCCCTTTACTTCCAGCAGAGACCTTATTGCTCAGCACTGACAAAAATCACATAAAACAATAAATTGGGTTGATGAATCGCGTGGAATGACATATTCGCAAGACGCCACTGACGCTAGTGACGATTGGTGGAAACTATACATTCGAATTTTTGTCGGAAATAATATTCATTCCTTCCTGGTTTCCACTAATCGTCACTGGCGCCACTGCAAAGTTCAAATAACATCTGCTGAAGCGTCTTGTGACGAATATGTCAATCTGCATGATTTATCAATCTAATTTTTTATTTCTTACGCGATTTTCGTATGTGCTTATGTTTTCTGCTGCATAATATTATAAGAATTGAAAAATTCTTACAGTGAGTGAATCATCCAGCGAGTGCAGTGCTGTGCCCTTTTTTGGTTAAAAAGGAACTTGGAAAAATATAGCACACTCTTTTCCTCTTCCATATCAAAATATTGTCTGTTTCATTTTTATAAAGAAATCAAATGTTTTGTTACGTTGACAACATTTTTTGGTTGCAACAAACAATCTAGATTGAACAAATTGTTTTGTTGAATCAACTCAATCTTTCCTCTGAGGACGGTGCTCCCTGGGAAGAATATAACAATACCTATCAGATAATACTAATTGTATAAATTACATAGTCATCGCTTTGCACAATTTACATGATGATAAAAAGTCAACACGTATATTATATGTTTGAATTATAAAACGGTCGAAACGTCTAGTTGAAAAGAATGATTAGCATAACAAATAACTTGATCGGAGCGTCACCTTCGCCTAAATAAAATTACTTGCTTGAACAACAGGTCAAGGTTGATCTAAAAAATTTGGAATCTAAACGTAGGCACTTTTATTTTTACTAACAATATTTAAACAGATGTTAAATAACTCCAACAATTCTTAAAATCCAAAAAGTAGTATTTCCCCTGTAATTTTTTAAAATATCATTAATCAAAGCTGATGTAACTAAAATAAAATTTCCTTTGATCAAGATGAATCCATTGTCCTGTAAGACATTTCATTCAAAATTATAGGAAAGTTACGTTTATTTACAATTTTTCACAATTGATTGTGTAACTTTTTAAATGCTAATTTGAAGCTGAGGTAAGGAAAGTAAAGATTCCTTGTGTAGAGACGAATCGATCATCCTGTAATTACTAATATAATTTAATGAGAAGTTAAAAAAGTATATTTATTTTTACTTTTGAAAAATCTATTTTTCAACCGTCACTTTTCAAATTATCTTATTTTAAAGCTAATGTAATGAAAATAAATATTTCTTATGTTCATACGAATCAGATGACCTAATATCAATACATTTGATTGAATAATAAATAAGAAGCGGCCAAATACAACATTGAACAAAAATGAAAAATTTACAATTTCTAACAACAACTTAAATAAATAAATATTTTCAAAAAATCAGCAAATATATTAAATTCGAAGTTAAGGAGCAGAGGAAAGAGAAATAAATCAGTAATGTTATAAATAATAACTTAAATAGTTTCAATATTTTATTTTATGTTTTTATTTTGTTGTCGGAAAGTAGCTATTTGTATTGTAACAGTTAATTATTTTTTAAATAGATTTCAAGTAGCAAAGACACATTTTGAAAAGTTTCTTTTACAATTTTATGTCAAAACCAAAGTCGATTTTTGTGTTTTTTTTTTTTTTTTCCTAGAGAACGGTCAATTCTGATTACTGCTGTTCAGGGAATGTTCTTACGGAATTTTCGTAGAAAAGTATGTTGTAAAATTTCATTGAATATTGTGTGAAAACTTTCCCGGACGGTGCTAATTATGCAATTAATATCAAAATTAATTAAAATAAATCGCGCTCTCAATTTTATCCACAAAATTTTTAATAAACTTGACGTTGCCAGGAAACATACCGACCAATATTCTTTTAAATTGTATAATCAAATTTCCCACGAAAATTCGCTGCATCTTTTTATTATTATTATTAATATTCCCGGGAACCTTACAGGAAAATTTTTCGGAATATTCCGAATTTCCATTGGAATATTCCTGATAAAATGGAAACTTATATGGCAAAGAAAAATTTTAGCTATTTTTATCCAGTGGCTGAGCACATTTGCATCTTCTGGGAATCGCCTACGCTTTCTTGTGTGACTACTTAATTCCTTTTATCGATGTATGTACGTCTCTCCCTCTTGTCAATCCCTTCACTCCTTTCAATACTGACCGATAAACAAGGCAAGGTGATTACAGACTGGCATCGTTTGACATGGCGCTCGGTTCGATGTATGCATTCCGGCATTGCCGCATTGCTTACCGGTTGACTGCCCCTCATATGCAATCTGACGTCAGACTGATGACTCACAATGCTAACAGCACTCTTTGCTTTATGCTCATTAATGCGAACTCAATACTCACTCATTCGTAATCGCTTGTAGTGGTACATATAGATATGCAATGATACCAAGCCAGTGATACAGTTACAGTAAGTGTAAATAAAACGGCCCACTTACAAGGAAGGTACTCAAAATGTCAGTCACCGATTTGAACCTAATTAAAATATGTTGTAGCCCACTTAAAATTGGGCGATTGAATTTTCACTCCCTATCTAGAAAAGATAAGGTTAGTATCAGAGGTAAAGATAATTTTTAATGATCTACTAACGGGAGTGAATTTCTCCTCCACTACACGGATGACAGATCTAACTTCTTTTATAATGTTTTCTCTCAAGCAATATCAAGTCTTATTCTCCCCCATCATTTCTAGTTCAGTAATATTGCACTTAAAATTTATAATATATTTATGTTCCTTTTTACATTATATGTGAAAAGATAATGATTTCCCTTCATTATGATATCCCTTTGCAAAAATTTCCCTTTGAAAGGACTTCCTTTTACAATAATTTTCCTTTACAATGATTTCCCTTTGTAATGATTTCTTTTTACAATAATTTCCCTTTTCAAAGATTTCCCTTCACCATGATTTCCCTTTGTCATGATTACCCTATATCATGGTTGCCCACTATCATGATTTTCCTTTATAATGATTTCCCGTTACGAAAATTTCTTTTTACAATAATTTCCCTTTACCATTCCCCTGTACAATTTCCCTTTACCGTTTCAATTTACCACGACTTCCTTTTTTCATTTCCCTTTACCATGATTTCCCTTTGCAAATATTTCCTTTTAAAATAATTTTCCTTTGCAGTTATTCCTTTTGCAGTACGGCTGGATATTGTTTGAGAGGGAGCTGTAGAAGAGAGGTGATAGATCCGTCATCCGTGCGGTGGAGGGGACCTTCGCTCTCGTGAGAAGATCATTAAAAAGAGTCACTACTTGGGATAATTCGCTTACCTTTCTAGGTTGGGAGCAAAAATTACTCTAGTCTTTCAAATCCAAAATTCCCAAATGACATTTTCTCCCAAATCTAAACAAATTCCTTTCTCAAAAGTAACCAGCATCTCTCTTAAATCGCACAGAGAATGCAGTCTAAAAAAAAATAAGTTAACACTTACACTGTTTCTGGACAATTTTTCTATGGCACTTACATGGTTTTGCTCTGACATTCTTCAAATTGTATGTAGTTTGAAATAATAAACAACCTTTTCTGTATTCTTTATAAACATCATTTTTAGGTTAATTGGTGTGTAAAAATCTTTAAATCGGCTTTGTATTGCATTGGACATGCAATAAAATAGTGTGAATCCTACAGTAAACTTTATGAACACAGAATTACTATAAGAACATAGAATATAATAAAAACCACTGATCTAGCACCAGTGACATTTTCAGAAATGTGAAGAGTGACAGAAACTCGATGCATAAAATAATTATCAACTGTTCCAAAAGAACGACTTTTACAAATACTTTACTTAAGATTAATACCTACAAGAAAAAAACTTTGATTCTGGAAACTACAGAAATAGTAAAATATACGTTTCAACTACACTCGACTTCCCCTATAGTAAAGAAATCGAAACCAGAGTCGTGTCCAATAGTAAAAAATTCCTTTCCTCAAATTTCACATTAATTGCGCATGTGTCACATCAAATACAAATACAGCTAATCAGATGCCGATCGCAACGCATGTGCAGTAATTATCAAGTGTTAATTGTGAAATATTCTGTTTACTATTGGGAACGAAATGTCTTTACTATTTGGAACATGTTACTATTGGGAACATTACTATTGCGGAAGTTGAGTGTACTAATTTGTGGTTGATACAACTACGAATTTCATAGACAAAACCACATATGATTGTAGAAGCTGTATATTATGAAATATTTATGGCAACCGGTAGTTGCTCCATAGTTGTGGTTGTGGCAACCACAAATTGTACTCGTTCTCACAACCATAGTAGCTTTTTCTGTGAGGTTTTGACAGTTTCTAAAAAGGATCTAGTTTTTCAGTACAATTTAGTTACTAGATATTTATGTACACATTTGGCATAGAAATATATTATCGAAAATCTTGCTTCTTTATAATCTTTGAGAAAAAAAAAAATATATATATATATATACAATATATAAAATGAACGGATGTTGAATGATTGCAAATTTTATATTTGATTCCCTGACATGTAACTCGAGCTAGAGTATGACGCTCATAAGATCACTGGGTATTCGTCTGTGAATTTGTTTTTAAATGCACATCCGCTGAGCATTCTCAACTCTCGATCGCCGGAAGTTGGTCGCCTGATGTTTTTATTTTCTCCCCCCTCCTCTCTCTTTCTCTCTCTTTCTCTGTACGTATACGTTGTTCACAGTGTAACTTTTTTCACATAGCCGATTTCATTGAAACAATAATTAGGACAGCAAAAACTTCTCTTAATCTAGGCCAATTCGACGACATAGTTCTTAAAAATGATGCTCAAGATTATAGGGAAGTATTAGTACAATAATTTTGAAATATTTACTTTTAAATGTGTATATTTTTCAACCGTATTAATCGTTTTGTTTCGTGATAGATGAGACTTTGGAATGATGAAGACATACAGTTTAAAAAAAAGACTTTTTTTCAACATATTTCCAGGGTAATTTATATTTGCTTTGTGAATAAAAATAAATTAGAGGAAGCTTTAGGTCGAGAAGTATGAAGAAATTCTTTTTTCCTTAGTGAAACTTTTATTTTTTTTAATAAAAGCAACACAGTTCATTTTATACATGCCGTAATTATGTAAATTATTCAATTCTGATAAGTTTTCAATTTGTTATCCATTAATGCAATGTACATATTTGATATAGTGAAGGATAATTTTTCTCTTGTAAATAAATCTTCCGAAAGTAATGTTTTATGATTTTTAATATTATATTTTACAATCAAAAAAATTAATCATGAATGAGAAAACAAAAATCCATTCTGCACCCTCAAAACGCAATCCCTTTATATCCAACATTGCATTCTCGTGTCCGATGATATACAGGAATATAGATGAGGGGATTGAAAGTGATAGGAGGGAATTGAGACTGACAAGGATATAGAAAGGTATAAACGAGAGTAGCCAAGAAATAGGAAGGAATCGACGAGTATAGGCGAGAGATAGAGAGGGCTATAGAAGCAAGGATTGAAAGAGATGAGTAATTTTGATTGACAATGAAAGGTATAGAAGAGAATAGCCAATAGATAAAAAGAAAAGTGTGGATTAAAAGAGATAGGAACGAATTGAAATTTATAATGAAATAGGGAGGAACAGACAAGAATAGTAGGGAGATAGGGAGGAATAAAGAAATGGGGATTGAAAGAGGTAGGAACAAAATTATGATTGAAAATGTGATATGAAGAGATAGGCAGGAATATACGAGAGATAGAAGAGGATATAGAAGTGAGGATTGAAAGAGATAGAAGTTATTTTAATTGGAGCGAATTTTGATTGACAAGAAGATAGAAAGGGTATAGGCGACATAGCAGAGAGATAGACTGGTCAAAAGAAGTGTGGATTGAAAGAGGTAAGAGCGAACTGAGATTTACAAGGAGAAAGGATGGGATCGATAAGAATAGGCGAAGAATAGGAAGGATTATAGATGTGGCGATTGAAAGAGATAGGTGTGGATGTGGAATGAAATGAAGATATAAATATGTAGAGGTGATAGGTGAGAGATAGAAGAAGATAGAAACGGATAGGATTTTTATTTCTGTACTTCCAGCAGGTTAGGGGATATTTGTGACATTTGAGAGAGGGAATGTGGTTACGTTTAAAAGGGTCTCTGTTTTGGATTTAGTTACCTTTGGGAGAGTCAAATGTTTTAACCAGAAATAAAACGATAGCACACTCTTCGTTGAATCCATCGTTAAGGTATCAGATGTGTATAAATTTCCGCAATTTGGTTTGTCTGTACGCTTTAATGTATTTTTAATTATAACAACACTAACATTCCTAGCCGAATCGTACATTTACTTTTTTTAAACGACAATGGTGCGCGTTTTCTAAATACAATACAATGGTAAATAGGCATAACTTCTGTCTTCGAATGTGTGATCATCATTCTATGTATGATATGAACACTATGATGGTCGATTTACAACTGCAATGTAGTAGGTTGAGTTCTACCTTTCGTGACAATATTCATTAATTTATTCTCGTCAAGATTCGATCGACGTGAAGAAAGTTACCGAAAGCTCTGCTTTCTATGCTCTCTGTGTGCATTATTAATTAAACGGCTGGACAGCCAGTTAAAATTTCTCATATCAATATAATTGTACAACAATTATCCTCACGAAAACCTTTTTAATTATTCTCATATCGCATGTCTAGTTGTCCGCTGTCTATAGTTCTTGAGTCCTTTACACTGGGGACACTTAAAAATACTCTCAGATTTTAACAAGCAGTTTTCTACCTCCATTCGATACCTCATGTTGTCTATAAATCACTAGCCATGAATTCATCCAAGTTTCCATTTGAAATTTTACAATACTTTGGTATTTGGCGACCAAAATCTTGGACATCACAATTTACTATTCAACTCTATAATATCTACAGCTTCTTCATGCTTCTTCTATGTTTCACGACCTTGGTCTCTTTATGTATTTACACGATACAAATTAGAGGAGATATTATCACTATAACAGAAAATTTATTTCAAATTGCTGCTTTTATTTCATTAGTCGTAAAAATTCTTTTCATTTTTACGAATCGAAATGATATTATTGCGTTTGACAACATGTTTTCAGACATCCACTGTTGTCCTCGTGATACTTGTGAACTTGGTATAATGGAAAAATTCGACAATTCTAACAGGTTTGTAACTTCTTTCTTGTTGTTAAATAATTCACGGGTCACAGTTATTCCCCTATTCCTCCTTTTTCCCTATTGTTAATACACACTGAGAAAAATAGATTGTACCGTTTATGATCTTGGGAGGTGAATTATGGGACAGCAATCTAGATATTAAGTCGTACAATCTAGATGTTAAACCGTATCGTCTGGTTGGATGGATGCTACATTCTAAAATCCTTGGATTATAAAACTTAAAATCTAGATTATACGGTTTAACATCTGGATCGTACGATTTAATATCTAGATCGCTGTCCTATAGTTAACCGTCCAAGATCATATATTGTACAAACCATTTGTCTCTGTGCAGCGACCAAGGACGGGTCCGTAATGTAATTTTCGGGGGAGGGGGCAATTTAGAAAGTTATGATAGGGCTACTTTGTAATAGCTACTTTGCATGTCCTGTTGGACGTAATTTTTGGATAGAAATGTATAGAGAATTTCTATCCCTCAGAAGTGTACACATTGCATCCATCAAACGCTATCTTTCTTTACAATCAAATGCTATCTTTCTCTTCATCGTTTAATCTAGGCTCTATCCTTTCCTATCTCTTTCCATCACTTTCCATGGATAGGAAAATTGGGATTAAAAAATATAAGCACGGTAGTAGATTGCAAAAGGGATGGAAAAAGATTAGCATTGATAGGCGAAGAATAAGGAACGATTAGCTTGGATATAAGTGGAGGATATCTATATGAAAAAACATATTTTCAAAATGAAAAAACATCATAATTTCTTTAATATTCAATAAAATGCATCAATCCTTTTGTCATACAACACTTCATTTATAAGCGCGAAAAGTGCAGTGGAAAACGTTTAGGAATTTAGTGGATAAAATTTAGTAGACGCCTTGTCCTGTAAAACCTAATTATGATTGGTGGCGAAACTGGTGACCTTATAAGAGTATTATACTTAACTTTATTTTCCATTACGCTGGTATTTTTAAATAAAAAAAAAAATTCCCCTTTCTTCGATGAAATAATCCCCTATTTTTCTTATAAAGGAAACTGCTGAACAACTGTGACCAATGATATTTGCAAAATTCCTTTAACGAAGATTGTTTAACTCTTATTTCAGATGGAATCTGAAAGTTTTTTTGATAATAGGTTTCTTTGCCACTGTGGCTGTAAGTTTAAAAGGGTCAAGCGTTACTTTACCTATGAAAACATGGATACCCTACAGTACAGATTCAAAATTTTTATTTTGGTTTACGTACATGTATGAAGTTGGAGTTATATTTACTTCGGTTGTTATATTAATCACATTAGACTGTTGTATTACAGGTCTGATGCAACAGATTTCTTCCCAACTGGAAATTATTAAGCATCGCTTATGCGCTATTACTTCTGTAAACGATGAAAATTATAAAAATACTGATCAATTTCAAACTGAATTCAAAATTAAGGCCTGCATAGCTCATCATTCATACATATTCTTGTAAGAAAAATTATTATTAAGTGTTCGAAAAATTTTTCTTAAATAAGTTAAAGTGACGCTAAAATAAGTCTAAAACATTTATTTTCAGGGCTGGACAAAGATTAAATAATATACTTAGTTCAATCACTTTTCTACAATTTTCCGTTACTGTTTTAGCTTTGTGTACAGTTATCTATCAAATGATGATAACGGGCATTTATAGTATGAACTTTTGGTTTTCGTTCATGGGTTGTAATAATTTTTTATTTGAAATATTTCTTTTTTGCTGGTATGGGCAAGAAATGGTAGATAAGGTGCTTAATATTTTATGAAAATTCACTGTTTTTTTTTGTCTACATATGTTAATCGTATAGGGGAGTCAAATTGACCTGGTGTATTGAAAATGTAGTAAATATGCGTAAACAATTCTGAAGAAATTCATGGATCACATTTTAACCCTCTACTTTATGGTAAAATTATTGAATTTGTTATTCGTTAAATCAGAATAATAAAGAATAATTAAGAATAAGTAAATAAACTCTTGAAAATATCTGATAGATTTGAGTTTTGTCTTGGGTCAAATTTACCCCTCGATACGGGAATCGGGCTAAGAAACTATATTGTAATCATTTTTTATAGAGTATAGCTATTGTAGAGATTGCACTTGATGTTAATTGGATTGATTTAACTCCGGCTTTTAAACAATATTTAATTGTAATGTGTATGCGATCTAGTAAACCAATACAGTTACGCAGTGCATCAATTTTTACTATATCTATTCAAACATTTCTGAAGGTTAGTTACAATATCAAAATCAAAATGTATTAAATGTAATGAATTATAAACTAATAATTTGTAACTTTAATATTTTCTCGCATTGTTTTTCAGATTTTGAAAATATCTTACTCTGCCTTCAACTTGATACAATCAGTTTAAAATTAACGATAGAAAATGGTTTAAATCAAAATTAAAGTCGTCTAAATTAGTGGCCAAAGTAAAGATTAAATCAGAGTCTAATTTTTCTCATCTTTTTTATTACCCATATCCTGAATTTTACAATAGTCAAGGTTGCCGATGTTAATAAAAATGAATAAATTGATACCTAGAGAATACGGTTTTATATAAAGAATTAAGTACGGCAAACTATACAGGCTATTCTTTACGCTTCTTTTATTATTGAATATTAGCTCTTAAGGAGTTATTCTACTTTATACGCTTAAAAAAAGAGCTATTTTTCAACATTTTTTTTTTTTTGAGTATGTCAAGAAAGATATGGATATAAATATTTTTAGGTATGATAAAACATGTCTTAAAATACGTAAAAAAAATTGTTTTGTATTTATTTTATTGCATTCTTATTGTTTTAAACGCGTTTTTCTCAAAACAGCGTTTTTAAAACGGTATCAAGGATTTTATGAAAATTATTCGACCGATCCTTATAAAATTAAAACCACATATTCTGCACATATCGAACTAGGTCTGTTGCCTATAATATATTAAAAAATAACATTTTTACTACTTTTTTAAACAAAAAAACAGTGAAAAAAATGCATTTCTTTTTCTTTTTTTAAATTTTTGTCCGCCATTTTGTTATTTTTTCATAAATATTAATTATTATAGGTAACAGACCTAGTTTTAGTAATACTGAAGCTAACTCTCTTTGGTTTTTTTTCCAGCTAGCCGTTACCGAGATATCCCTGGTGCCGTTTACCCTTTTGATTTTGAGAAGCCAATCATTATTTTTAATATAAACATGGAATAAAATTAATTTAAAAAAATTTTTTTATGTAGTTTAATACATGTTTTATGATACCTAAAAATATTTATTTCCATATTGTTCATGATATACTCAAAAAAAATGTTCAAAAATAGCTCTTTTCTTCAACTTATAAAGTAGAATAACCCCTTAAGAGGTAACGTCATTTTCGGCACCTTTAAATGGTATCGTCGAGTCATTCGTGTCTGGCGTTTTGAAAAGTTTTGTAAAGTGCTCTAAAAAATTCTGCAGAATTCATGAAATCTCTGCAACTATCCTAATATAAGGATCAATCACTATATTGTTGATTTGATCATTTGTTTAAACAATATAATCAAATAAACAAATAAAAAGTGAAAAATGCAGCATTTTGATTAAAAAATTATAAATTTGGACGTGCAGTACAACCTCCATAAGAGAGCCACCAAGGGCGATTAGGGGTAAGAATTCAGAGAAATAGGGGACTCCCACTCCTGGGCGTCGAGTTCGGAAATTGTACGTATGTGCGAAATGTGCGTGTGTGTTGGCATGAGTATGGTCTGTAGTGGGGGAAGCTTTCGAGCTCGTCAAGGCCACTGGCTCTCTTATGGAGGGAGCTCTTATGAAGGTTTTACTGTAATATATATATATATATATATTTTTTTTTTTTAATCAAACGGGAAATTAAAGCTTAAGAATGGTACTAAAAGAAAAAAAATTGAGATTCTGTATGAATAAAAGGAATGCTTCTTTTGAAACCATGAAAATCAAGGTTTTTGAAAGTACTGAAAGAGATACAATTTCCAATAAAATAGACATTATTTTATTTTTTATCAATTTTATTTAAGAGAATCACATCAATTTTCAAAGTCGAAAAAAATTTTATAGTCGAAAAACATCAAACTGAAAAAAATCAGAAATACGAATTTCCATTAAAATTTATCTTTAAAAGATATCAGGTAAATTTAACCCAGCA
Organism: Synergus japonicus; assembly: GCA_900474275.1. Taxonomy (NCBI): domain Eukaryota; kingdom Metazoa; phylum Arthropoda; class Insecta; order Hymenoptera; family Cynipidae; genus Synergus; species Synergus japonicus. The sequence continues at coordinate 2,423 of UCOH01011764.1, read as the reverse complement.
ATTCATAATGAAAAAACATAAAAATTTGGAAACAAAGAATTTTACTTACCTTACAGTTTTACACTTTTCGCCACCGTTAATGGTATCGTTGGGTCACTCATGCCTTTTTCGATTAGCTCCTAAGGTATCCATCTACCCCAATAGATGGACGGTTAAGCAAATACTCATGTTCTTCTAGCAAAACAATATAGTAAAATATAAATAAGTTATAATTAAATAAATTATATTTATGTAAAAATATGTAATTAACTAGAAAAAAATAACTAAAACTTTGTTAATTTTCGTAGTAGTTAACAAAAAAGGAAGATCTAAGAAAAAAGCGAAAACCTCAGTAGATGAACAAACTCCAATAGATGGACGCTAAATTTTCTTATTTCTTTTTGATTTTATTATTTTAATACTATTTTTTCCATTAATTTTCAATAGCAATAACAAAAAACGTTTACAGGCTAGCTGTTACATGTTTACTAATTGCGGTGCTCTCGAAGCAAAACTTCGACACGTCAAATAGTTATAAAAAAAATTATGAGTTCAAAATTTCGTTCTAGAATTTAATGTAATTGCTTTTTGAAATAATATTTGTCCATCTATTGGTGTATTTACTCTACGAATGCTCCGTATCGATTACAGTGACGTCGCTTTTAGGGAGCTTGTAGCATGCTAGTGTACCATTTTGCTTCCTCATAGAGGAAGCTTTGTCGTGGTGACAAAAACCAGTTTCCTAAAAAAGGTTTTTCAAAAAAATTCAAGGGCAATATATCTAATATGATGTTCTGAAAAATTGTCCGGATGTATGTATGTCACGATCCATCAATTTTTTGAAAACGCATAGAGATAAATGGATGAAATTTCGCATAATTATTCCACTATATACCTAGTTGAATTTCTTAAAATGGTTTAACAAAATATTTAATTTTAAAAGTTAGGTGTACTTTTATAATTTTCATAAACTTCATTTTTTCACTATAAACTTTCAAATATTCAAAATTTAAAGCTGATATATGAAAAATGAAGATTCCTTTCATCGAGACGAATCGATTGACCTATATGATTAATGCATTTCATTAAAAAATAAGGATTTTATGGTTAATTGTATTTCTTAAAATTAATTTCTCGAATATAACTTTTCAAGTAATCAAAATTTTGTCTTGACGTAAGGAAAATAAATGTTCCTTGCATTGAGACGAATCGATTAACCAAAATTTTTAATCAATTTCATTGAAAAATAACAAAGTTCTGATTCTATTTAATTTTGAAAAATTAGTTTTTCAACTATAACTTCTCTAATATTCAAAATTCGAAACTGACCCATTTTCATTACGGCCCTGTCCTCTGAAACGCATGAGAAAAGATATGGGGTGTTTGAAAGACACAACTTGAATGTTTTTTTATAGACACAACACAGACTGTAAATCAAAAAAAGGCGATGTAAAAAATTTTTTACGGAAATAAACTTTATTATTACGACGCAAATTTCATGATCCGATGCGGAAAAAGAGAGGAATATACTTATAAAATTTTCGCCAACATTCTAGTGGATATGTAAAGTTGCCAGATTATTTAATCGTTTTTGGCCCATTGTGGATCTTAAATAAGTTTTCAAGCGCCTTAGAGCAGAAAACGTGCGTTCATTTGTGCAAGAACTGCTTGGAACGCACTTTAGTGCAACTTTCTTTTCTGATATTATATCCAGAAACATACCCCGATGCAATTGCAGTTTAGCTTTGTCGAAATCCTTCCCGTAAAATGATATGATATCATTGACGCAAGAATCTCTCTGTCCAATTACGAAGTTTTCAAAAGATTTTAAGACGTCAATTGTTTCCGATTTAAACCGAATATTCATTGAATTTAAGACCATATCACAGACCTCAAAAAATATTTTTCTGTAGTAGCTCTCAGAATTTTGAAACTCGTGTGCGCTGCCATTTGTTTCAAATTTTTTTGGAGCTCTTCGCTGTCGAGGTACTATAGGTTCTTCCAAATTGAGATCTTTGGCACCGTTTATTGCGTCAGTCCATGCTTTATTGAACTTTTCTTGTCAATTTTTAGTGAGAGTAACCATAACTGCTTCAACTTTTTTGTGCGACTCATTTATGCTGAGATCAGATTCTTGAAAATCCATATTCAGTACCTCAATTCTCTTGAAGATTTCAATTATCATGGTAAGAAAAAAGTAAAATTCAAAACTCTCCAGCTTTTTTTAGAAATCCTGCTGATTTTGCAGATATAGCAGAATCTACTGCACGATCTGTGCTCATCTCTTCAAAAAAAGTCATGGCAGCTGTATAGTTATCTTTATCATAAATCGTCAGAAGAGACTTTATTCTCACACACCATCTGAAAATAAGGGAAAATCATTATTAAAATCGTATTTAATAATGAATAAAATCATATATATATATATATATATATATATATAT